>NW_006494904.1:846211-874956 GCF_000471905.2 Amborella trichopoda
ATGTATTGCAGGTCAGGGGAGCCTGGTGACATCTATGTCTTTAAACTTGTACAGTAGAAGGAAATTATACTATTTAAAAAATAGAGCGGAAATCGTTCCTACTCCTCAATGTTTTAGAATACTCCTAAAATTAATTCACATTGACAAATTCTTGAGGGTGATCATCGTATAATTTCTTCTACATCTCCTAAACTTCCATTAAAAAATTTCTCAAAGGCTAAGATACAGTACGTACCTTCAAGCGAATTAAGAGATCCATTCCTTTTCAATTAAGGATGCAACAAATCTGCCTTAGAAAATATATTTCAAGGACCGTATGGTTGAAACCGAAATCCCAATGAAAAATCTATGTTAAGGCCATTATTAGTGGCTATGGCACAAGTATAGATACATTGTTGAAGGTGCATGTGGGTGAATGTGAGTTTAGCTCTAATTTGAATAAAAATGGATTGTCCAAGACTTGATGGGATGTTTGTATAGTTTGTTATTGAGAAGTGATCCAAAATCTTTCCCAAATTTGTTTCTCTCATCGTCTAGGGCATTTATGTTCTCGACAAAACTCTGTCTACCATTATGCTTTATAGAGGTTATTACAATGGTTATTTTATAGTAGTGGAAAAGGGGAATCAATTGTTCTTAATTAATTATAAGGTAATCCTTGTATCTACCCCATCTTGTAATTTTTTTCATTAAAATGAAAATATTTATCTCCCCGTCTTGTAATTGTTAGGGAGAACAATTAATAATGAAAGGGTACATTTGGCTGTGGAGGAAGTTGAAGCTCTCAAGGGTGTGTGATTTAGCATGAGGAGATCTTGGTGGTACAATGCAAGGTCTAAATAGTGTCATGTGAAAATGTGGAGAAATTGAGGTTTTAGGGCTTCCACAAAAAAGATCTAAAGACAAAAGTACCTCATGAACTTTCTTCAGACCAATGTTTAAAATTTTGTGAAGGGCTGATGTGACGCGATTGTTGTATTCTACACGACTGTTAATTTTGGTCATTGGCATGGTTAGTGTTACTCTGTTACTTCTTTTGTTTTTTGTTATTGTGATTGGGCTAACCTTAGGCGTGAAATTTTGGAATAGAGTGAAAAAGGTACTCATAAATTTAAGAAGCATGGGTAAATATTGCAGGGATTTCAAGCTTATAATGTTGATGATGAAGGCATTCTCATGGGGGTTATTTGGCTAGAAAGATTACAGCACTGGCTAAGTTAATAATTACATATGATTAGCAAGGCAAGGTTGTGATCTTAAATGGTGATTGTTGGGTAGGTGATAAAAAATTACGCCCAATAGTATTTCTCTCATTGTCAAGGGAATTTATGTTCCTGGTCGAAACCAATTTATGTGGAGGCTAAAAAATATAGAGAGAGAAAACACTAGCTACCATTATGCCCCATTTTGGGTGGCTTTAGGCATTTTTCCATCGAAGGTGGAGCCATTGTAATAGAGATGCAATGGAGGTTATTTTGATAGGTCTTTTGTGTGGCAGTAGAAAAGAAACCTTATGCATCTACTTAATCATATAATTCTTCTATGATAATGAAATTGTTTTCTTGCTTGTTGCACATATATGTAGCTGGATTAGGGTGAACCACGTATACTTTTATTTTTATTATAATTGGATTGTAATTTGTAGTATATTGTTGTGACCTTGGACTGCCGATTTTCTTTTCTTAATTTCTTCTTATTTTTTTCAAATTTATTACACTATATATGGTTCTTGGATATCCGGATTTCTTGAAATTGATTTGCCAATAATAGGCAAGTTGGTTTTGAGGTGTTAGAAATATTGTAGAGGGGGGTTCACTAATAAAAAGGGTAATCGAGCTTAGTCTCAATTCCCTACATATATTACATGTTATATCTTGTATGGATATAAAACACTACAAAAACGCCTATCTTGTCTGATAGTGTTTGAATTTTAATATTGTTTTTACAAATCGTAATGTTTTGAAATTTTGTAAGTGTGTGTGCATTAGTGAGATTCACATGAATAAAATATAAAACAAATAATTTGGATGATAAAAATTACATAAAATACCCCTACAAAGATTTTGGGGTAATTTTGTCATTTTATTTTGTGACTATTATTTTTTTACATTATTTTATTTTGGTGAGACTTGGTGATATGTACATATGCCCCAAAGTGTAGATAAATATGATTAGTTACAAAATTGTAAAAATTCAAATAATACCAAACTCTGTGACTGTGTAATGAACTTTGGACGGTGATGAAGTATAGGTGAAGTACTGTGGAGCTTCACCTGTAGGCGTTGGGCAAACTTTTCCATATATATATATATATATAGAGGATGTAAGAGGAATGAATAAGTGGGCTGTATTTTGGTCACCATATGGAAAAGGTGACTTCTTCTAGAGCGGGAGAGGGACAGGGGCCTGTTGTGAAAAGCTTTTCTTAGGGAAAAGAGATCTTTTCACGTAGATAAAGATTGTGATGGTGTCTTATATAGATTGAGATGTTGGTTTATTGTACAGAAGTGGTTCCCATAGAGATTTTGGGTGGTTTTTTCTTTTAGTTAGAGAAAATCTCAGTTGCTTGGAAGATTCTCTTCTTGGACAGTGGTCTCGTGTATAATAGAGATTAGAGATCAACAGTGGTGCCAGTCCGAAGAGTCTAAAAAGATTCGCTCGAGTGAGTTTTGTTGAGATTTAAAGGGGTAACTCTATAGCTCAAAATCTATTATGTAACTTTTAGATATCAATTTGTCGCGCTTGTAGATGTAGTCCCTCTACGGTGAACCACGTAAGTCTTTGTGTTATTGTGGAATGTATGTTTAATATTTTATTTCTCGTACTTTATTTGCCTAAAATAATCCATCAGGTTAACAGCTTTCGTGCACAATAACAACTTCATCCTCTCTTTCCAAGCAATAAAACATCATCCCCACAATTGGAAGGTACTTTTTTTTTTAGAAAAGGTTCGCGTTATGGTACTCCTCCATTATATGTGATAACCTCCTACTAGCGAACCCTTAACCCTAAGACGCGAGCTTTGATCTAAGGAAAAAGTACAGTTTATATAAGGTTAAGAATTAAGGTGCATCTCATAAATCCAAAAAAAAAAAAAAGTTGTTTTCATGTCGAAAAAATTATTTAATTGATCATCTCAACAAGAGACATCTGGAAATGAAAAACACAAAGATTTCGAATCCTAAAATAATGAGTTTTATAACACATTATCTGGATCGTCTATTTTAAGATTGTCCTATGTTTATAGATCTACTTCCTTTGAACCATTTTCAAAGTTCAAAATTTTATAGTTAAGAGTTAAAAATAAATTTTCAAGCCTCTTAAGAATTTTTTATGCCAAAATTGCATCTTATGATAAATTTTGGAGGTGAGTCGTATTTTGATTGTTTAAGATGGCAACCTTATGTAAATCGTATCCACCCTTGATCTAAACCACTATTTTGCACTATACCTTGCCTCCATTTGTCTTGTGGGCCTCTCCACCACCGTTTAATCATTAAGGCCTTATTAATAATTTTCAACTTCCTAACATACAAACCTTATCCCAACTCATTAAATGAAATTTTATCTTCACTTCGTTATCACCCCAAGGAAATACTCTAATCAATCTTTCCAAAGTCTTCCATAAGTTTTGGAATATGAAGAATAGACACCATGAACTTTGGTGATCATTATAACACTTCCACCCAAGGATAACTAAGTCTTCCATAAGTTTTGTTTTACTTGAAATTGCCGAATAATAGGATTCCAACACAATCTTGGCATTCTTCTCTAAGAAAGTGTTGTGCCTTGATTTTTTAATGGAAATACATCACTCTACCGCCAAGACATTTGCCATATTTGAAACCACTTCATCTTGACAACCCACTCCGACCAATGTTATCTTTCCCAAACTCACTCCAAACCCAATACACTGATGTGCACAGAAGCTTTAAAGCCGACGGGGCAAATAAAATAAAATAAAATTGAACTCGCAACCAACAAGGAATATAAAGCAGAAAAAAAAAAACAAAAAAGAATAACTAAATTTATGTGGTTCGTCACAGATGATTACATCTACGGGAATGACAAACTAAAATCCACTATACCAATAAAAAAAACCTGTCTCTCAATTTTTTGGAAGCACCATAGTAATGTTTCTCTATATAGTAAGCTATCTTCTCTCTAAGGGTATGGTGACCCAAATAGGGCATACATATTCTTTCATCTTTCATCTCATATATATATAAGATTAGAAATCTAGACTAAATAGGAAACTTCTTATAGACATTACATATATCTCAAAACCAATAGTGTTAACTTTTTTTGCACTGCTATTTCCTTAAAAAGACTCATCAATATCAATCTCAATCCCACATAATATGGGATTTTTGGGTAATTTTGAATATCATCATAACAACATACACCTCAAAAATCTCTTAAATTTCCTTACCTAACTTTCCTATTCATCACAAAGAGTGAGAATGTCATTTGCATGTTGCAAATGCGCGATACTAGGTACATCTCTCAACACTTTGAACCGACCAAAAATAAATAAATTTCTCCTGCTCCACTTTTATTGGATATGTCATTTGTTAGTTATTTAATTGGGTTTGGGACCCCATTGTACAACTATTGTGGTTGTAAACAATTGGGATATATTTAAGGGGTGGTGCGATTTGTATAGAGCCTAGGATCTAAACAATCAAATTAGAATCTATCTTCAAATAGTATTGACAAATGTAGTTTCAATATTGGAAACTTTTGAGATAGCTTTAAAATATATTTTCATCTTTATTTATGAAGTTTAAAGCTTTAAAAATAGTGTAGATCGATAGATCTATAAAAAATTGAAAATCTTGAAAATTGACAATCCAAAAATAAATTACCAAATGTAATATTTCCACAACTTGAAATCCATTTTTTTCTCATATCGATGCATTTTGATGTTGAGATGATCAATTTGAGGATATTTGAGCATCAAAACAACCTCTTCTAGTGAAATTTTTCCAGTGGGCTCTTATTGATTCTTTAGAGCCTTGGCTCTATATAAACTTTACTTTTCCCATATCGGGAAGGGTTAGTATAGATTCATACAACACACAAATAGTGTCTTCAAAATAGACCGCTAAGGTCTGTTGGTCGTTAGCCTAAGCTAACACTCACAAACGTCAACTGATGGAACAACTCAGCTAAATGTTCATTGTTGATCAACATATGGTCGAGTTGCAATGAAGCACACTGTATATGTGCTACATTCCGTTATGATTTCCAAATTTAGAAAACAAATAAACCAGAAGATTTCATGTTCCCATGGGAGCATACTGTTATTTGATCCATCAAGTAATACCTAATCTGAGTAATTTTACGATCCCCATTTTTTGGCTGTACCCTCTTCAACCTTGGACTAGCCTAAAAAAAGTTTCAACATGGAATCTAACTTTTGGACAACTTAAAATGTAGATTTTTTCTTTTGAAAATAATCATCTAGTGATTCTTTGAAAATTGTCTAAGATCCATAAAATCCACCCAAGTAAGCCTTTTGCCCAAGGAACAGATATGCAACATGCCCTCCTGCAAGTATAATACACACGCCCAACAACTAAAACCTAACACCTTCCATCTCGGAGAAACAAAAGAGTGCTATTGAGCCAAAACCGTCTTTTTAATGGATCTTGCACTCTTTTCTTTAGACAATTCCCACATCTACCATCCTTGCCTATTCCTGCTTTTACATTTTGAAGTTACGGATTACATAATTTTGAAAGCATGTTCACAGCTCTTCTTATTTTATTCAAGAACAAATTTGCATTACATTGCGAAAGCATGTATGAGACTTTACTGGTATGAGTAGCATAGTATAATTCATATGCTGTTTTTGCTTTTATGGGGCGACCCGAATATGAATATAAGCAAACAGGGGCACGGCCATGCTTTCAAACTCATATTCCGGCTGCAATCTTCACATTTCCAGTTGGAATTATATTGAATGCTTTATAAGAGATATGAACCAGCAAGTACCCATTCAATCTTCAAGCTGGGCAATCCATTCTTGACTGATATATATGCATGGAATCAACCACGACAATATTTTGCGATGATTTGCAAACTCTCAGGGCTTACTATTTTCAAAGCCGGTTTTGCTCTAACTTGAATTTCAGGACTAGTCATTATATTATAATGCTAACCTTACCCATTAAATACAGTACCACAAGATGAAGAGGTTAGTTGTTTTCCCCATGCCATATTTTAGGCAGAGAGCATACCTGAACACCTGCTGAAGTCATCTACCTTATCTTTTCTAACCACCTTGGGTTTCTGCATAAAGAGTCCTTGATTGAGGAACAAATCTTGAAATGGAAGAAAATTTTCCAGTGATATTTTGGGAACTCATCAAGATTTTTTCCAGGCTATCCAAGCTTCTAGAAGAATAGAATTTGGCAAAAAAATATACAGGCAGAAAATTGCACCATTTCCATTTTTTTCCCACACAAATTTTGGCCATGAGCGAGCTACTTTATGTTCCCCAAACAAGAATATTGAGTTTTTAACAACCGATCTGTCATTTTACACATCTATTTGCGAAATTCCATAACGAAAAGTACTTGTAAATTCCATAGGCACAGTAGGCATTGGAATCCCTAGCTTAATATCGCAGGCCATGCTTATGACTTGCCAATAACCTGTTCCCCTACCCCATGAACTAATTCATTGCTTTGATTGAGTTTTTATCACTTGATTGAGTTTTTATCACTAAATAAAGAATCATAGAATGTCCAGTGACTTCGATACTATATGAACTCCTCGTCATAATGCTGAAGCCCATGTGATCAATCCGCATGCTCTCAAAACTGGCCAGAACTCTTAACGTAGTATTTGGAATCAACTGGCTCCGTCGAAGGGATCTGTTGATTTGGGTTCCAAATATAAGCCAGGCGAGCAAAACAGATCGGCATCCTACCCCACCTTAGAATTAGTCTGACAACCAATCTATTGAAGTTCAGTCTATTTTTCAACCAGTTAAACCCACATCCACCACTGTTGAATACTTGGCATCTCATTAAAGTTCTCAATATTCTTTACTACAAGTGATCAGAAACTGAGTTTTGCATCAGGTTGGTAAACTTGATGAATTGGCTACACAGCTGATAGGAAGTGAAGACCATTGACCTCCTAGTACTTTATCACACAAGAGATCTATATGATTATCAGGATAGATGAGAATGAAACATGAGTTTAATCTTAGATAAGATCGAAACTGACCACCGTGGGTTGCTCGGGCCCAAAATCGATCATAAGCAAGCATTTGT
Source organism: Amborella trichopoda (assembly GCF_000471905.2). The sequence continues at coordinate 853,501 of NW_006494904.1, forward strand.
CAGTACACACCATTCTAGTTAGTAAGAATTGAGCACATCCTCAGATATTGATCTAACATTTAGTTCTGCATAAATCAACAAACAAAATAAATAAAAATTCAAGAGCATTTCTTCTTATATTAAACTTATGCATTGTTTATGCAACCTTTCCACCTTCCTCTTTGGATTTATAAATTCAGGAGTCTTGCCCAATAAATGTAATAACTGTTGAAGATAATGATGCAAAATAATAGGAATATATGGGTAGTTATCTCTACGTGTATGGGTAGTTATGTCTCTCTCTCCGATAGTATGTGTCCTTTTAAAAATCAACAGTGGTCTCAGAGCATTAAAACTTGCAACATGGTATCAAAGCCTTATCAATAACTCTCACCTTAACATATTAATTTTATAAAATCAATCAGAATCCTTCAATTTCTTCTACTAAAATATCATAGAACTGATATAATGTGTTGATTAAAATGCTATGTTCACCTTCTACTTTATATTTGCATAAAATCGTGATGTTGCGTTCTTTTATGAAACGATCATCCCACTTGTTAAATCGATCAAGGACACAGATGTTTCGCTTTCAACCTTTATTCTATATAAATCACCCCATTGACATTTGTGTGGCTTGCATAATCTCAATTCCACCTATGTATGCATGATTTTGGGATCCTGTAGAAACTTTATTTCAAATTGAAATTGGAATTGCTAGCTTCTCCCCTCTTCAATTGATTCAATTGGATCAATTGATAAATAGAATAATATCAAAGTCTCAAAGGAGATTTACTTTCAAGTGGTATAAATTGACTTTAGGAGACGGTTTTTGAGGCAAGGTTTATGATCATGACAAAGAGCCTCGAGGAACCCATTCTAGTCATCTGCTTTCTCCAATGCACCAATAAAATAGCTGCAATCTAATCCTTTTTATAGACCAAGATGTATGAGAACATGGAACAATTTCAATTCTTTCAAAATTTGTGGACAAGAGCCGATCACATCAAACCTTTACTTGAGCCTATCTTCATTTCCTAAAATAAATCAATGCATTAGGTGGTAATAGTTTCTCCATGTATACCATGATTATGGGTGTTCATCAAGGCAGTTACTTTCTCATAATATAGGGGTTTGCATATTTTCTTACTGGACCATCAATGTATCTGTCATGCCATAAACTAGGTATCACCTATCATCAATACGTCTAGCATGGCTTCCATAAATGCAGCCAAATGCAAAAGGATTAGAAGCTATTTCATGATGGGGACTAAACCTATGGTAGCTCTTCTTCAATCTAGAAATTTAGTATATATTTGGACTACACTGTAAAGCACTTTAAAGGTTCTCACGGATTTCCCAATTGATCATGTCATCATCAAGCACAGTTTACAGTATACCTACCATCTACTAGTTTTCACCCAAAAATATTTTCTACAGTTTACAAAACTTTAACCATCATGATTTATTACTATGACATCTGCTACATTATCAATCTAATTATTCCAGATGAGAAGTATTACGTCTGACTGAAAGTTTGTATTTCAATGTTAATTTCCTTATTGCTAATGATTCATTGGAAAGTGAAATACTTTCGTAACGAAATCTTCAGATGGCATGGATAAAGAAAATGCCACTATTTGTGACTAATAAGGAAATCAATTCAATGACTTGCTTCTACTGGAACACTTGAATATTTTTGCTTTTCCCATTTTGTTCCTCAGTGTATGAGAAGCACAATATCCTTTTAGCAAGATGCAGACAACATATATTATCTTTGAATAAAATCCAAAGCCCACAATCTCAACCATCAACCAGCAGCCAAATTGGCGATCAAAATATTCATATAGATTATAACCATACGTATTGTCTTACATTACACACATTTACAATCCAAAGTTTCATTATCTATATGACTAAAAATGAAAACTGGATTTTGTGGGAATTTCGTAGATCACCCAGTTCCAATTTCCCATTTACTCAACAGTGCAAATAGCTTACATTCAAATGCATGTTAAGAAAATATATGTCCAAATAAGTGTCTTACAAGGAATTCTTAATTAATTTTTAGTATTTATGCAGCATTTCTTCAGATACATAAATATATTTTACAGTCCCACTCAGTTTTAAGTCTATCTTTTCAGGAATTTCCAGGACATATCAATTGTTATGCATATGCACTTCAAACATGAACTTTCCATTAACAACATCAAGGTACCTTGGCTCAACCACTTCTTTCAAATACATGTTCAAAGTTGCATAGAAATTAAGGGATCCTTTTCCAAATGAAATGAAATCCAGTAGAGTAGTTTAAATTAACATACATTTTCGTACTATGGAATTAAGATGGGACGAAAGACATAATCTATATCAGACATGTTTTAAACATGACATGCCATTGCAATTTTAATTTTGGTTCCTGCCATTCTGGATAAAGTGATAAATGTTTAATATGTGGTGGAACTCATTTCAAAATGCAATCTTTTACGATGGCATTAACTATAAATAATATAAGCGTATGTTCCCCTACCATTCTTTAAATTAATGACATGTAACTCCATCAATGCGTGCTTGTGGTCATATCATCATCATCAAAGCCTTATCCCAATTATTTGGGGATAGTTACATGATAAGATGTCTCAAATTTTTATGCTGGCTACCTACCTAATGCAACTCACCTCCGGCAACCCATGCTTGTGGTCATATATTCTATTAAAATGGGCATCTACTACAAATAGTTGCTCAGGTATCTTTATGAGGGTACTCCCTCTATAATTGCTAGCAGCAGTTATAGAGGATGATTTAGGTAGACACCAACAAGATTGGTAAACCGATCTTCCTATTTTGAACTTTTCACTGTGCAACAGCCATGCCAAGTCATCAGCTACACTATAACGAGTTTTCTTTCACCGACAATATTCACACTCTCAATCTCATATATTGTTATGCTCTAAGTATCCCACTGTTACATTAAGCAGAATGTTGTTGTCCAGAGTGTTACATTGGAAGATTTGATTATTGGGACAAACATATGCAAGATTCATTAAACAGAAGGCTGTTGTCCAGAGTGTCACACAGGAAGATTTGATTATTGGGACAAACATGTGCAAGATTCATTGCGCTATTCTTTGTGCACTCAATATATTGTTAGTAACAGTGTGCCTTACTGTGACAAACAACTACACTTATCTAACATCAAAGGCCATCATAATTTAAAAAACGATGACCTGTCAACCTATATATCGTGTGGGTGCTGAAGTCATACTTGAGCTTTGAAAATGAAATGGAGTGCTGAAAGTTTTTTTTATCTGGTTATGGTGTACATGGAAAAAAGAACATGAGCAAAGATAGACACTTTGAGGTGCAGCAAGCTTCCTCTAGGGTAAAAAAATGAGTCGTAACCCGGTGGTGGTCCCGCCTAAGCAGGTTGCCAGGAGGGTTGGGTTGGAAACAGTCCCTAACCTTTGGCTTATACATAAAGTGGCCGCTCTCAGGACTTGAACGTGAGCTTTTGCACTGGTTACCTGAGCCTTTTACTGTCACGTCAAGTGACGTTCCCTAAGCTTTCTCTAGGTTAGTTTAGGTTATATAGATCCAGAATGTGAACATTCCATTTTAGGTAACCATGGAAATGCTATCATTATCATCGAAGCCATTTCCCAACTAATTGGGGTTGGCTGCTCAAATTTTGGTCCTCCATTCTACTATATTATGGGTCATACCCTTAACAAGGTCATAAATTCCTATATATTTTCTCACTACTTCCAATGATGTCCTTTTGGGCCTACTCTTTGCCATTTTTTAGTCTTCCACTTGAACTAACTCACACCTCCTAATAGATGTTGTACTAGATCCGTGCTACACATGGCCAACCCACCTAACTCTACTCTCTCTCATCTTATCGCCTATTGGTACCACACCTAAATTTTCCTGCACGTATTCAATTTGAATTATCTCTTCTTGTCTTGCAACTCATCCATCTCAACATCCTTATCTCCACTACACTCATTCTATGAGTATATTATTTTTTTACTGCCAAAGTTTGTCTCACAACTGTCCTATAGATCTTGCCCTTTAGCTCCATCGATATGCGGCGATCACATAAAATTCCGGTTGCAAATCTCCACTTTGCCCATCCACCTCTAATTCTATGTGTCGTCTTCTTCAATCTCTCCATTTTCTTGATAATCAATCCTAGATACTGAAAGTGCGCTCTTTTTTAATATTTCATGGCTATCAATCTTACCTACTTCTTTGTCTCTACTCTTATTATTGCTAAACTTGTATTCTATATACTCTGCATTAGTCTGGCTTATTTTAAAACCTTAAGATTCTACAGCATACCTCCAAAATTCCAACTTTGTATTGATGTCATTTCGAATCTTATCGATCAAAACTATGTCATCTGCACACAACATGCACCACGGTACCTCATCTTATATGTACTTAGTTCAGTTGTCCATAACTAAGACAAAAAGGTATGGGTTCAATGCTGACCCCCAATGTAGATCTATTGTCATTGAAAATTCACTCGTCCCTCCATTAGTTGTCCGTACACTAGTTAACGCTCGATCATACATATTTCTCACCAAGTCAATGTAGTGTTTGGAGACTTCTTTTTTTTCCAACGCCCACCAAATCAAATATCAAGGTACTCTATCATTAGCTTTCTCTAGATCAATAAAGACCATGTGGAGATCCTTTCTCTTCGCCTTAAACTTCTCAATTAGTTTCCTAAGTAAAAAATAGCCTTGGTTGTTGATAAGCATGGAACTGTCAATAACACAAACAAATATCATGTAAAAGAATTAATAAAGTCCAAAGTTTCTATGTTTCCAAACTTTTATTAGGCTCTAAAAGTGATTGTCCAATTTCTAGTGTACTCCAATTATATTATGAGAAATTTCAAAGCTCTTTTATTTGTATAAATATGCGATATTTTATCAATTTATGCTCTCCTATGGAATGCCTCTATGGAAAATTGGGCGTTAAATATAATGGTATCAGTAAATGCGTATTTAGTGGTTAACAATAATTTCTAGGATTGTTTTAGAATACAATGAGCTCTTTCCTTTCTAGGATTGTTTTAGAATATAATGAGCTTTCTCCCCCATCTAAAAGCCATGTTTACAAACCCAGGGTTGGAGAGAGATTAGACATATAGTTTGGTAAAGTAAGAAAGTATATACTCAATTTTTTTTAAAAAAAGTCAAAGACTAAATGTCTCAGCACCCCACAATATCAACCTCAAAAAGCAAAAAAAGAAAAGAAAGGAGAAGAAAAAAGATCTAGACGCTTAAAATAACAAAAAAAAGTCTGAAACCTTTGAAAGCACTCATAAAAGAGGACATGATCCTAAAAGGTGTCCATTGAGGATTATTCTACAAGCACGGTTAATTCATTTGTAACTGATCGGTTATTTTTTTTCCACAAGTATTCAGTGATCTCTAGAGCTTTTTTTATCTTTGAGATCTTGTAGATTCCTAGAGAGTATAATCCAGGCCCATAATTTTCCTTCTTTTTGTTTTTTTTAATACAATGAATCCTATATTTCCATGATTTGAATTTCAGAATCCTTTAAAGTTTCTCCTTTTATCAGTGGGCTTTTGAGTTTCCTTAGCTTATTTGAACCCAGTGTCTCTCCCTCCATGAAAACTCTTGTATATTTCAAGCTTATCATTGATTACAAAGTATTGGTGAACTGAGAGAATAAGTGATGATCAATAAACATCATACAACTCTACAGGTATATGATCAATTTGTCTAAATACACTGAAATCCCATAAAACACAAGCAGATTACGGTAACGACTTGATTATTAAGTAAAGATTAACAGAAAAACAATTCATATTATTTATTACAATAAAGATACAACATCAAATACAAAGATTATATATAAATCTTACATGTCTATTACTTGATGATACATCAAATCCCAGGAAAAAGAGAAACCATTTCAAAGTTCAAAAGAGAGTTCACCTACCCAACTGACTTTCAATGCAAACAAAGATGACCCAGATGTTCAAGCATATTTGCACTGCACAAAAGGATTGAAATCCATTTTTCTCAGAGAAAGAAATCGACTCAATAATGGAGTGCAAGTTCCAGCATCGTGAATAACCAGATTATGAATCCCATTTCCTTATGGAAAGTGGCTCTCGTTTTTGGGTCCATTTTCAAATTAAATAAAATCGATGTAAGCACTCAAAAAGGGACAGGCTAAAGATTAGGGATCATAACTAGGGTTCTGAGGAACGAGCCTCGAGGTATGAATAAGTATATTATATGTTTCACTAAATATGTTACTTTGTATTTTGTTCTTAATTTCTTATGGTTTAAACCCTGGAACCTTTGGCTTTTATGCTAAAACCTAAAATCAAGAGATATTATGGAGAGAGGCTTTTGAGTTGATAAATGAGCCTTTTTCTATGCTTTGCAGGATAGAGAGAGAGGGAGAGAGGCCCTTAAAAAAAAGACCAGGTTTCTATGTGGCGAAGCCCGCATATGTAAAAATGTGGGCCGTTAATAAATCTATTTTTGAGATGAATTTTAAGCCTTATCTTTTAAGAACTTGTAATCACGAATATGATAAAATAAATAAATTTTAAAAATTAAAAATAATAATTCTACTAAAAATACGTTAAATTTTAAAAATTAAAAATAATAATTCTACTAAAAAAAACGTTTGGACCATTAATTTCCATTAAAAAAAAAGGACAATACATTTGATTACTGTAAGTACCACATGAAAAATCGTAGTGTATCCAAAGGATTACCCCAAAGCATAAACTGTGGGGTCATCAGCTTCTAGTCACTGATGGACGTTGGATCATTACCTTCTTATGGAGGGACCATGGTATAGAGAGTGAAAGAGAGAGTGGTACTCCTAGTGGGCTCCACCTCTCCGCATCCATTATTTGGATGGTGATGACTCAATGGATTATGGTTTTTTGTGATGTATGGATTATAGTTTATTTTCGGTATTCGATTGTATATAGCATAAAATGGTCTAGGTGGGCATCCACCGTTCATTCATGAAGGCACAGAGTGGAGACTAAGTATAGGTGGTCAGATTCTATCTAGTTTAAGAAACGGATGGTGGATGCTTCCCAAGATTATCGATTTATTTCCGCCTTAGGTGTATATGTACCGGGAACTTTACAATAAATCTGAGAACTATGCAAATTAACAATAAACCTTGGGGACATCAGCCTCCATTGAAACAATGGATAGTGATGAAGAGCGCACAGAACAATCAAAGCAGAAGTCTGCACAATGGTGGGTTTCACCCAATTCATCTCCTCCCATCATTATGGTCTATGATAGGCCTAAGAACTGTGATTTTTTTTGCGATTTATGACTTCTAAAGTTTGAGGAAGGATAAAGCTTATATGAGGTTCACACCTTAAAGTCGTATGAAAATTCTATTATGACGTTGGAAAACAATCTATTTGATTGTTTCGATAGTACATCTTACAACACATTACTTCGTCCGTCTATACTCGATATTTTTATGTATTTATAATCTGTTTATTTTGAACTGTTTTTGGAGTTTAAAATTTTATAATTAAATATAATATATATATATATATATAAAATGAGACCGTTTATCTTTGGTATAAGGTAAATCATAATTAATCTGAACAATTAGATGTAAAGTTAGATAGTTATATTTATTCTATTAACTAAATTTAATCTTAAAAAAAATAAAATTTAAATTTTATGACATACCCAAGTTATCATATTTTACATGAGATGGTTGTACGTAATATAATCCTTGAGCTATTTAAAAACAAAAACAAATTATACTGAAAATTGCATCTTATGGCAAAATTTAGAAGTGCACATTATTTTAATTATTTAATATTACAACGTTATCCAAAACACACCTTTATGGAAAAAAAAAAAATGGCTTCCTATCTTTTGACTAGCATATAATAACAATTCTTCGAATTCTGGTCACAAGCGAAACACATGGCTTCAACTCTGCCACATTTTACTGGTCGGATCCAATGATTTTCTTCCCTCGAAAAACTAAATGTGGTACTACGTTGTCCCCAGAATCATCCACATCCACATTATGACTTGCCACTACACTTTTATGTGCTTTACCACATCATGGTTAAGGGAGATGAACCGGCGTGGCACCATAGGAATAATTTAGACCAACCTTTGGAAGCCGTTGGTGTTTTTATAGCAATTTAATGCATATTTAAAGTGAATATGGCAATCATGCTTTGTAAAGACGGCATTTCAGTCACATATCGCTTTTTTTTTTTTTGGAATGATAGGAACGTTTTCTTTCCTGTGGTTTGATTAGGATAAAATAGAAAAAAAATTGGGAACGGCTATTGTTTTCTTAAAAATATAATAATTTGCCCTCGCCGTTCCACTCGAGTATCTTTTGTACAGTTTAATTAGAAAAAATAATAATAATAACAATAATAATTATTATTATTTATCAAATAATAATAGTAATAAATAAAAATTAAATATTATGAGATCATTTATCTTTAATACAAAGAGGGCACAATTAATCTTAATCAATAAATATCAATTTGGATGGTTAAGAGTGTGTCACGGAGTTCAAGAAATTTATTGTTGGGCTTTTGGTGTTTTTATAACAATTTAATGCATATTTAAAGTGAATATGGCAATCATGCTTTGTAAAGACTGCATTTCAGTCACATATCGCTTCTTTTTTTTTTTGGAATGGTACGAATGTTTTCTTTCCTGTGGTTTGATTAGGATAAAATAGAATAACAAATCGGAACGGCTATTGTTTTCTTAAAAATATAATAATTTGCCCTCGTCGTTCCACTCGAGTATCTTTTGTACAGTTTGATTAGAAAAAATAATAATAATAACAATAATGATAATTATTATTTGTCAAATAATAATAATATTAAATAAAAATTAGATATTATGAGACCAGTTATCTTTAACACAAAGAGGTCACAATTAATCTTAATCAAGAAATATCAATTTGGATGGTTAAGAGTATGTCACGGAGTTCAAGAAATTTATTGTTGGGCTTTTGAGTTTAATCACAAGTACGCTTACAATCACCTCATTTGAAATTTGATAAACAAAAGTAGTTGCTTTTTCATAGTCATAATAATATTATAATAATAATAGAAATATGGTGTGGACTAGTGTTTTCTTAAAAAATTATGTCATGTAGAATATTATTACTTGCATTGAAAACTTGAATATTTTGATCCTAAGATTAGGTCAGTTCAACTTGGATTAAAAAAATATGAACAAGTACTAATAAAGTTCACGGTCCATGAGACAAGTACTATCTAACTCAACCATAGCCTTGGCCATCTCGAATGCTCTTTAGTGGATGGGCCCAATTACTTTGTCGGCAAACAAGGTTGTTGCTCAAGTGATGCAAATTAGGGTTCTTCTCCAATTAGCACCTTAATTCGTAAAAACTCGATAAAATGATTAGAGTAAAGTTTATATAGAGCTGAAGCTCTAAACAACCTGAACCTACCTCAAAACTTTCACTAGAAGAGATTGTTTTGATGCTCAAATATCTTCAAATTGGTCATCTCGATATCAAGATGCATAGACATGAGAAAAATATGGATTGCAAGTTTTGGAAATAGTGTAATCTGTAACGCATTTTTGGACCGTCAATTTTCAATATTTTCAATTTTTCATAGATGTGTTGATCTACACTATTTTTTAAGCTTTAAACTTCTAAATGAGTGAGAAAATATATTTTGAGGCTATCACAAGGATTTCCAATATTGGAACCACAATTCTCGACAGTATTTCAAAGTAGGCTCTAATTTGATTATTTAGAGCCTGGATTCTTTACAAATTGCACTCAAGTAATTATGCTTTAGGGAAAAGATGAGTAGAGAACTAAAAAAAGCTATGAGTTATCCACCTCCATATTTATTAATTCAAAGTTTTCCAACAAAAATAATAGTCTCTTCTAAAACCTTTCTATAATAAATATTTAAAAAAAATAAAAAACTTAAAAAATTCCTACGAAATCCTTGTCATTCATTCTATATAATCCTAGACTTTTACTAAAATAAAAAACACCAAAAGCATACTGTGTAGCTTACTAAATCCCAATAACCTTTAGTAGAAGATTACGAAAAGTAGGACTTAAAATCCCCAAAATATATCCATTAAATACCATATTTAAAATTTTGGCCCTATTTCTAGATCCCTAACCCCTAGGATTAACCTAAGATCGATTAAATACTTGAAATAGATCCAAGATTTCGACCCTGCAGGTCGGGTCCAGATCCAGTGGACCCACCCTAGACCCAACCCATTTATTTAAAATAGTATATAATATTTTTATATAGAAATTTATAAAACTTAATGTAATAATATATACATACTTTTTTAAAAAAACAAGGTTATATATAATATATAAATATAATATTTATTTTTCTTTTTTCCTTTGGAAATCTTCTTATTAGACTTTAAGTGAGAAAATTGTTGAATTATTGCCCTAGACTTCTTATTAGCCACATGTTTTTTTTCACCGTTAGTAGTTTTTTGGTAGACATGTCTTGGTAAGTTTTTATTTTATTTTTCACTTTTAGTAATTTTTTGGTAGACATGTCTAGGTAAGTTTTTATTTTTTTATGTATAATCCATCTGGTCCGAGTCTGGATACGGGTCATCCAAATAAATTACGGGTTTAGATATTTTGGACCCAGTCGTGTCTGGGTCTAAGTCCCATGTATGGATTTAGGTCGAAGTCTACTTGACCCAGTCCCACCCCTACTTACAATGCTTAAAATCAAACCATTAGGATCCTATTTACCAAGATCAGCCCTGTATCACCAAACTATAGTAGTCTTTAGCCCTCCCTCTAAAATACAAGTTCAAACTTCGGGCCCGTGTATAAGTTGAAAGGAAAATTATGGATATTATACTTTTATCGACATCCAACTCTTCAATATTTTTCATATCACACTCTTAACCCAAATTTTATTTTTGCTTTAAGCAACGTACTACATAAGTTGACGGAAACACAATGATACATGTACTAAAAAGGGTAACTTCGCCATAAAAATTATAACTTTTTGATTTGGGAGGTAAAATTAAAAAAAACACCAATAATTAAGTTGTGTGATATAAAAAAGTATTAAGGAAAGGTATCCATAATGTTCCTTGAGTTCTACTCCATGTGGGGTCCAAAATAGGCACCATAATCCAGTCAAGACAAACTGCCTACATCAAATGGGGTACGTGTCTCTGATGGTTACAAAGCATATTGCGTGACTATGTGCTGGATGTTCCAGATTGGTCCATACGGTTCGACACATGATATCTTGTCCATAAAGAGCCTACCCTACAGGTTACTGAAAGGAGGACCTTTTGGCTGACGAAATAGTGAGGTGTGCCCTTTAGAGAGACCTTTGAGACATGAGATTCATATACCCTTCAACCTTACCTACTAGGAATTTCTTTAACCCAACCACCCAAGAGCAGTTCCAACCAGTATTTCTTGAAAAAGGGAAGGACAAAGAACTCAAAGCAGTCTGATCCGGGTTCTGTGGGTCGCACTAACGGACCCGGCTTTGAGTAGGAATTTTATTTTTATTCTTTTAATCTATTTCTAAGGGTTGTTTTGTTTATTTTCATTTTCCTTTCATAAAGTGTTCTCTCGGCACACGTGATCAGTCGGCCTGTCTGGTGATCTACAAAGGGGTCAGTCTCTTCCTTGAGACCGACCTACATGCGAGTCATTATTTGAGAAGACCAATCTTTTACGATATTTTACATGTTCAGATTCATGGTGAAACTTAGAGGAGACCTGAAATGCCTTTGCCTCAAAATTACACTATAAACAACCTGCAGCAGTCTCCTTTAGTTGTAGTAACTCGTCATCGTGTTTTGAAGAGGGCTAAAAAGAGATATGCATTAAATCCATGTCCTACTTTTTGCCTTCTTTTTGTATTGGCTCTAATGGTATTGAGTGATAGTGAAAACACTTCTAGAAATGGGTCAAGAAATGAAGGTGTAGTAATTAATGCACAAATTTGAAACTTAACAATTTCTTCATCATGCGTAGGTTTATCATCGACGTTTCCTCCTGATAATCAAACAACTTTCTTGAAATTGGATTTTCGTGGATAGGAAATTGGAATTATGGGACATCAATTTTGATTACATGTTCGTTCTTCTTTTTCCAACAATCAAAGGGGTTGATCTTATGAACTCTTCCTTAACAGGGGCCACCCAAAGTTGGTTACGAATGAGATTAAAGTTACCTCATCCACCATCGTCATCTTGATTTGCAATGCTGGCTTGCGGATTCCTTACATGCCAAAGCCCACCAACTTCATCTGAGAGTTCATCTACTGCTTTTACCAAATCTTGAATAACTTGAGTTAACCATGAAATATCTTTGTGGGATGCCAGTTTTGAGACACCGTAAGCTACTTTGATACCATTTGATACAAAATAGGGTTTAATTCTTCTCAAATCAACACTTCAATTGGAAAAAACTAAGTCCTCTAAAACCCTTCAATGACATGTATTTTTATGCAAACTCAAAATCCTACAAAGTTCTTACAAAATCCTAGTTATTCATTCTATTTAATCCTAGCCATCCATTATTAGCTTAAAAATAGATGACCAAGTCTACCCCTAACAAAATCATAAATAAAAACTAAAAATAAAAAGCAAAAAAAACATATTTTACAACTTATTGAAACATAATAACCTATAATAAAATAGTACCAAAATAAGCCTTAAAATCCCCAAAATATATCCCTTAATCCCCTTAATTAAGATTCATAGAAAAACACAAATCTATCCATCCCATGACTGCATCATAAAAGAATATAGAGAAAAGAACGGAATCAATTAATGAAGAACATAGCACGGTTAGTTGTTCGAGGATATGTACAAGAGCTTGGAAATGATAATAAAAAAAGTTGCTCCTATTGCCATGATGATTACCATGCATACTCATTTACACTAGTATCAATTTCTGACTGTTGCTCAATGGTATATGGACATCTGAAATGCATTCCTTAATGGAAACTTCTTAGAAGTTTGCATTCCTCAGTCATCACAGTTTGTTACTCAAGATTCCTCTTTTGTTTGTGAACTTTGTGAAGCACTTTAATCTCAGAAGTATTTTTGAAGTGTTGTTCTTGCAACTGGCTTCAATCAAAGTAATTGGCATCTCATCAATTGGAAATATGAAGCAATATTTGCAAGAACAATTTCATATGAAGGACTTTGGGGAAGTTTTCGATTTCCTTGGCCTCGTGATTGATTGTTCTACATGTGCTATTTGTATCAGTCAACAAAGGTATGCACCTGATCTCATTTCAAGTTCAAGGTTGACCGATGTCAAAGTTGTTGACACTCCCATGAAATTAACTATCAAAGCTTCCACTCATGTTGGAGATCCCCTTTAGCTTGTTGGCTTCTTTATCTATCTCACAATAACATGCCCATATATTGCATATGTCATCTGGTGGCTCAGTTTCTCTCCTATCCTCTATGACCTAATATCTATATTTCTCGCTAGATCCGTCTTTGTGCTCGACGTACATCTAATTGTGGATTGTTAATTTCGTCCATGTCTTCTTTAGATCTTATTGCATATGTGAAAGCTAATTGTGTAGTTGATCCTTATTACAATGCTATATGCAATTGTATATCTCTTGGATCATTATTTATTTTGTGAAGGACTAAGAAATAAGTTGAGTAATGTGCTACATCCTTTGTTAGCACTAGGCTTGTTTTGGTCCGTCCCTTTTTTGTGAATTTGGTTACTCCATTTGCAATCCTATCTTTATATGCAAATCCATCGAGATTGCATCTAATAAAATCTCTTATGAGAAAACAAAGCATATTAATGTAAGTTGCCATTATGTTCGTGATTGCTGTCTTAATTGTAATTTCTCTCTCCCTTTTGTTTATGTTCGTGATTGCTGTCTTAATTGTAATTTCTCTCTCCCTTTTGTTTCTTTTACAATGTGGAAGGGTGATATTTCCACCGAATCAAATACTCAAAAGGCATAATATTTTATTGTGGACAAACTGAAGCTGCACTCACATTCACATCAGCTAGGACTTGGGCCCATTGAAGTTTACCATCATATGTATATTGTCTAATATTGTGCGTTGACTCGTAGTTTGTTCTACATACAGTATGTTTACTTTAGTTATACAACCAAAATACATATTATATGTAAAACCTATTAGGGTTTCATTTTTTGCTCTTTCGAGAATTGATGCAAAAGTTATTTTCCACATATTCTTTTCTTTCCTTATCTTTCTTTGTGCACATGAGTGGTCCGAGATCCAAGGCTTCTGCTCTCCCAGTGCATCCAAGCAAAAGCCTCTCCAGATTTATCTCCCTCTCAAATCTATTGAATGTGAAATGCATGGTTCTCCCCACTCTTGATTTGTTGGCACCCAAGAAATCAAACATTTTTCCCTACATCAATTGTTTGCATTCATATAATGACCTTCGCATCATCTAACTTATGGGAGATTGAGCTTCTTCTTTGGTTCTCTCAGGTATGAGTCTCTTGTAATTTTTCTTCCATTAATTAGTGGAAAAACATTTATCATCTTTGTCCGTGGATGCATTCATATATATGACCAACCACATATATTCCTGTGTTCTTTTTATGTTATTTCTTACTTGCTTTATTTTTCTTGCTTATTCCTAGTTCATTTTTTTTCGTATTTTATTTGTCAAAAATCAACCCATCAGATTTAGAGCTTCCACACACAACAAGAGAGAAAAATTATAAGAGACTAATGCCTGAGAGAACGAGAAAAGAAATCCAACCTCCCACGATGCCTTCTCTTTACAATTTTCTCTTTCCGTAAAACCCCAAAAGGTTCCCTTGTTTCTTTTTTTTTTCTTTTTAAAGAGAGAGAAAATTATAGAGAGGAGGCATTGTGGGAGATTGGATTGATTTTCTGTTTCTCTCATGTATGAGTCTCTTGTTTTTTCTTATTAATTAGTGAAAAAACATCGATTATATTCGTATGTGGATGTAGTCACATCTGTGACGAATCACATAAATTCAGGTGTTATTTTTCTATCATTTCTTTCCTGCTTTATCTTTCTTGCTTGTTTCCGGTTCTATTTTTCTCGTAAGTTATTTGCCTAAAATCAACCAATTGGGTTTAGAGCTTCCACGCACAACATTACCATAGAACTACGCATGAAACGTTTGTTACAACATAAAGTCTATGTTTAGTGGGATATCTTCACAATGCAATGAGGAGTATTCTTGCATTTTTGAAGTGAGGCTAACGATGAAAGGATGGGAACTTCTAAATTGTTGTATCCTTCCAAAGAGATAAAAGTTAAGCCTTTGGGTTGCAATGTTGAGAATACATGGCTATGGAGTTTATCCTCATGCCTAGAGATAATTTTGGACAAAAACCATTATCTCTATGAAATTGGCTGGTCAGATGCTCTCATGACCTTTATTAGATTCCTTGAGATTCAAATTATTATTTGATGGTACCATCTCTAAAAAGCAAATGAAGTATATTATCATGTACATATTGTCTAGATACACAATTTGTTTTTACTGTTGTGATGACATTAATAAAGGCTCGGTTTAGACATTCAACCAAAGCACATGTTGTACGTAAACGCTATTAGGATTTCTTTTTTTTTTCTGATGAAATTGTTGTCAAAAGATTAATTTTCTCTCATTTCTCTCTTATTTTATCTTTCTCTGTGCATAATAGTTGTTAGATATCCAAGGCTCCGCGCTCCAACATTATCCAAGCTTTGTCCTCTCCAAATTTATCATCCTTACTATCCAGTGAATGTGGAATTCAGGGTTCTTTACTTTGTTGAGTTTTGAGTTAAGAATGGATTGGCACCCAACATATCAACTTTCTTCTCTCAATGATTGCTGTGTGTTTTATATATTGATCTTTGCTTCCTTTAATTTGGCATAGACGTGTGAATGAAGGCTCTAGTGACAATACAATCTTAACTTCAATAAAGTCTCCTAACATCTCGTAACATGCAATGAGGAGCATTCATGCATTTTAGAAAGTGGCAAATCAATTAGTGAATGGATGAACTGCAGGAATTTTACCCACTTAAATCGATTCTAAATTATCTCACTAACATCATCTCCCGTTATAAGGTACTACAATTCTAAGAATACTTGGGGGCTCTATCTTTCCTCGCATCTTACTTCCTCACTGGTAACTGGTGGCTTTGAAAAGGTTATCCTTACCGATCCATCTTGTTGAATCACAATTTTTTTGGACAAAAGATCTTTCAGGGTGCACCTGATACTCAATTGAATACTTCTCCTTACTGAAGTTCGAGACTTAAATAATGTAATTTACTAAATTTCAATTTTTCTAATGTTAATTTTGTAGAAATTTCAGAAATTTAAATAGGTCTAATAGAGCAAGGGTTGATGGAAACTTTGAAATTCTTGTATCCTTCGAAAGACATGAAAGTTAAGCCCATTGGGATGCATTATGGAGAATTGATGGTTCTGGAGTTTGTACTTCTGATCGAAAATAATTTGGACAAAACAGAAGCAACCCAAACAAACTGTGATCTCAACGGAATCTGCCGGTGAGGTATGGCTCCGACCTTTCTTAGATTCCTTGAAATTCAATTTAGTCTTTGATGTTATAAATTTTTCAAATGAAAACTATAGGGAAATTCGATGAATCAAACTTCTTGAATCAAGGCTACTAACAAAAACCAAGACTATACATATATTAAAAAGCCTTTAAGCAACTATAAAGTTTGATACTAGGAACTTAAATGGTTAAAAAGAAAAGATTCCCAGGGAAATATCCAAAGATTAGGGAACTTCTCATGAAAGGATTCAAAGAACAAGATGCATTTACTTTGTTAAAATTCAACCACAGATGCTCAAAATCCTTGCATTGGTAACGATAATGGGGTTTTATGAAAGGAAGTGTGTTTGGCCACATGACTTCTTTAAGAAATCAGGACTTCTAAAGACCGGCACCATTACAAACATAGAGAATCGATCAGCATAAAAGGTTGTACTATAATTCTTACTGAGACCTTTTGTTTTCCAATTAAACATAAATTCCTGAGATCACAGGGAATCCCGGGTATTCTAGTTGTGGAGGCATGGTTCATAATCACAAGAAGCAATATAGTTTTACATACAAAAAAAAGGCTGCAACAGTGAAACAAACTCTTACTAAAGGAAGGGCAAAAGAATGAGATGGGTGCTCAAGTCAAGGCAATCAGGGTAAGCCACAAGTTTTATATGTTGTGGGAAAGCCCAGGGTACTTCTGATTTGCCATGTTTAGCTAATAAGAGAGACCCAGCATTGCTTTTACTTTTTGGCCCCCTTCATGGCTGCATATGGAATCACTAATATCTTTAGGTCCAAAAGAGCCCATCATTGCTTTATGTAATGGGGTGTCTACAACAATTTCGTTTTTTTCTTTTTTACTTTTTTTTCTTCTTTTGTTTTTTCCATCTTTATGTAACTATGTTAATAGAAATGAATCATGACATCAGGGCACACAATTTCAAATAGAGAAAATGAGCCGGAGACAATAAACAACAATTTAGGTAAAAAAAAAAAGATGGCCTAGAAATTCTCTCTGCCCAAATTAGGTTAAGTCACATTAAAATGAAAATTTCCAAATGCAGTCAATATGATCATATAAATTTCAACTTCTCAAATTATAATTAAGCGTAAATCTATCATGAGGAAAAATATCAAACATTCACTATAGCTATTCTTTCTTTTTTTCAATTACATCAAGTTTTTATAATGACTTCAATCTGACTATGTTTTCATGCAAAGTGCATTTCAGAAAATATCGTTAACCAAATAGGGAAACATTCTTCATTTGGATCACTTTAAACTTTGTTCGATGGATTTCAATAAATCTGAATGGTTTAGATACCTTTTAGCTTTTTTTAATAAACAACCAATTAACCTGAAACAACAATTTACAGCCATGGGTATTATGTTCTCTTTAATTCACAATTGGAAAGCTTTATTACACTGCTTGCCAACATATATTAAACGAAAATTGCAAAATGGAAAAAAGAAAAAGATGAAGTTGGAAACAGAAAGATATGCAATTTTAAGGATAACAAAACTCATAAAGTGAAATGTGCGACTTACTCCATTTTTATTGTTCACCCTTTCTTATCATAAACCGTTTGCCCACCCTTCCTTTCTTATAAACATATTAAAACAAATCAATGAAACACATTTTTAATTTTACAAGTTTTAGAAAGAAAATGGTCACATTATATTCGAAGTTACAGAACAAATCAATATAAAATTGAATATAGTATATTTAATCTACTAAAAAAGCAATTTTTCTTTCAGATAATTGCCACATGAGTAAAAGATAAAGAGAGTCGAATGTAAAATACATAGAATACAATGCAAAGGATATCCCAGAAACAATCTCATGCAGTTATATAATATTTTTTGGGGACATATTAAAAAAACATAAACAATAATTTGTTCTTGATCACACTGTAGAAACTTGCTCGAGTAAATGTAAAATATTCACACCATCAAACATGCCTATTTGTAGGTTCAACATACTAGCCTTCTCTCATACCGTATTTCCAAAAACCTGGATGTAAACGAATTAATACTAATGAACTCAAATTGAAGTCAGACTTATGCAAGAAATACACATAATTAAATCATAAAGCAATATGAATCTCTTTTCTTCACCAATGGACCTCCCTATTAAAGTCCACCCACAGATTTCTATATCTCTACCACGTTAGATGGAACATTACTACTATTAAACAACCAAAACCAAGAAAATAAATCAAGGATACATATTTTGAAGTAATGTTATTGTTATTCTCTCTCTGCATGTTTTCTCAACCTTCTCCATGCATATCCATTTCCAAACCTTCACACCTCTTGTTTGTCACTATCATTAAGAGAGCAGAATAAAGAGAGAAAATTACATAACCATCTTTCTAAATGGAGCACCTACACCAAATCATTCAGGATTTGTATCCTTTTTACAATTTTTCAAGGGGGGGAGGGGGACATAGGCCTTAGAGACATCCTGAATCCTATTTAATGAATTTAGTTTACCTGTCATATTGATTACTCACCTATCGATTTCTTTTCATGTTCGGGAATGCCATATATATTTAAAAAATCCTAAATTTCAATTCCATATAGGATCAATGCTAATATTCATTGTCATATTCATATGAATGAAGTGTTTTTCCTGTGCGCTAAAATAATGGAACCACTTTTCCGTAAGAAAATGAAAGTTGATGCTGTGAGTGTGTGTATGAGAGAGAGAGAGAAGAGATTTGGGAAGCCTCTTTTGTAAAGGAAGTAGATGTAATCTGCAGAGAGTCAAACGCCCAAATATAGTTTAGGTTTTAAAGGAGGCCATTAAATAATATTATCCTCAAGGGAGAGATGACTGTCTTGGAAGACCTTCATGGAAAGTGGGAAATTCCATAACAGCAAAGGTATGTAAAATGATTAGGGTTTAGTGTTCGCTTTAAGAGAAAATCTGAATTTAGAGAGCATAACATACATGCCTCTTAAAGTCAATATAAAACATTGAACTGAAGGGTACGTAGACATCACAATTACCAGATAACAAGATCAGTAGCATTGAGCTTATTTCAAAACAGTCATATGTTGGGAACACGATATAGAGATATTGATCAACCTTAACAGCTTAAGAATTTTCACCCACCATAACTTAAATCTTACTCTTCTTTCTTTTCGAACCCCTAAACCATCGAATCGGACTAATTTCTAAGAACTATTGCTAGAGTGGGAAATAGTTCTCCGTGCCACAATTGTTAGTTGATTCCAGTGCTTTATTCTATGTCAGATCAAACGCTGGAAAATTGAAAAAAGTTTATTACACTTGTAAAAAAGTTATTTAGGGCCACTCTTTTTTCCTGTTTCTAATCAACTTCAGTAGAAGCTCCATAAAATATTTTACTCAGTAAAGGCCATATATCTGCATATTCAGGGAAAGAACTCTTCTTCCCCCCCCAATGAAAAACCCCTCTTTCTCCTCAATCAGGTAAAACTAAATGGATGATCCTGCGCATGGAGAATGCCATTCATGCTTCTTCTGGCCTCAAGACTCCAGTCAATTAGGTTAGAGAGGATACATAAGAAGCACACACAAAGAAATCCACATTAAACTTCCACTGATCCGAAGTCCTAGTCAATTAGGCTCAATTTACACAGATAGAATATGCTAGCATCATGAAAAAAAAGAGAACCCCAGGTATGGATTAGAGTTCTGGTTCAACATAATTAAACGCCGCGCAAAGTAACCCTAATTGCAGGTAACACCGAAACCCACCAGCAGCACGCACAAAGAAACCTAATCATTAAACCCTAGTTAATCAGGTTCAACGCATAGGTCGATGACAACCATAAACCTAGAAAGCATGAAAGCTTCCTGTAATCTCAAAACGCTAGAAAATTGGATTCAGCGAAGAGAGCAGAAGATCAAGCACCATGCACAAATAAACCCAATTGCAGATTGCTCCTTTCTCAAAACCCCAATTACTTAGTATCAATTCAGGAACGAAAGACAGCCAGAGAACCAGAAAAATGGTGACCCAATTGCAGATTGCTCCTTTCTCAAAACCCCAAGCACTTGGTATCAATTCAGGAACCGAAACACTGAGAGAAACCAAGAAAACCAGAAAAATGTTGATTCAAAAAATAAACGTTGGTGGGCAAAAGTGATATATGATTCTTATCCACCCAACAAAACCATAAATACCCATCAAAAAGAACAGTGAAAAGATAATCATATGACGAGAAATAAGTGCTGAGCCTTTGAAAATAAAATGTCATGTCCAAAAGTAAGCTGATAGCGATTGCTTCGCCATTGAAGAGTGTTATATCCCAAGCCGTTACATACACACACTAGATGCCCATTTTTGACAGCTTGGCAGCGTCCTTTTTTCCTGTTCAAGGAATTGTGAGCTCCCCGTTTCCCCCCCACTCAATACAAAAACAAGGAGAAAAGTTTTGGCCCTTGGATCAGTCGCTCTCTCTCTCTCTCTCTCTCTCGCTCATGCCCTTTCAAATGAGAAAGCCATTTCTTACCAAACATTCCCAACAAAACGTACACAGAGGTTGTTGAAATGCGATGCAAAAATTGGGGTACACAGGCCTGATGCGGCGCTTCAGGGGTTGAGAGGCCTCTTCTCTCACCTCAAATTCAACTGTGTTTTTTTTGTTGCGTGTTTTGAGCCAGAAACCATAGATACATAACAGGGAAGAGAAGGTAGAGAGGGACAGCTCCAAAGTAAGGGAACCTGGAGAGAGAGAGAGAGGGGAAGAGCGCGGACTTTTCTTCTCTTTATTCCTCCCCTCTCTCTCTCTCTCTCTACTAACGTCCGTCCCGTACTTTAGTTTACGTACCGTTACGCGGTGACGACGGACGGATACGAGAGTAGGTTGGGGTTTCGTTCGTAGACGACTAGTCGT
>NW_006494904.1:877032-889274 GCF_000471905.2 Amborella trichopoda
CGTTCGTTGGTTCGGTAACGTAACTACTTCGTTGGTCCGTCCTACCTACTACTTACCTTACGTTTACTAACGACCACCTACGAATAGTAAGTACTCTCTCTCTCTCTCTCTAATCATTTCTTCTCTCTCTCTCTCTCTCTCTCTAAATCACCTCTCTCTCTCTCTAAATTACCTTGGTCTTGTTGTCTTTGCTCGGTGAAACTGGGGTTTGTTACAAGTTACACTCCCTCATCTTTCAATTTTCTCTCTCTACGTGGAGAATGCCCACAAACCCAAGGAGAAAATCAGAAAAACAATCAAAGGCCGTGGCACAAAACTGAAAGAAACCTTAAAGTAACGTTACATTCCGAGTGGGACATAGAGAGAGAAATTAAGAGAAAAAGAGAGAGAGTATCAAGGGACATAATCGACTGCGACAGAGATAGAGAGAGGATGAAGTAGAACTACAAAGGAGGTGTAGAAGTGAGAGAAAGTTATGAAGTAACGTTACATGATAGAGAGAGATGGAGCGAATGTTAGTGAATGTCGATACATGATAGAGATATGGAGCGAAACATCTTGTAGAGAGAGAAGATATAGAGAGGGAAGTGGAGGGAACGATAGAGAGAAAAAGAGCATGGAGGAGGAGGAGGGGGCAAGATGTAACAAGGCGGAGGTGGGATTTATACGGGCTAAAATGATGCTTTGGTTTTGGTTTTAGAGAGAGAAAGTGAGTTTTAGAGAGAGAAAAGGGGGGATGGGGATTGTAAACCATTAGGGTGCTTACTTCACGTGGTAGCAGGTGAGAGAGTGATAGCAACCCCTCGCATCCTTTCCCAACTTTTGCAGCGTTACTCGTTGCTCTCACAACGACTATTAATCTATCTATCTATCTTGTTGCAGTGCAGGCCACTCACCTTTGTGGTCTGGTCTATTACTCTAGGGGCGTGCCATGTATTTTACACAATAGGACATGCTACATCTTAGACCGTGCTTATTTTATGCCGTACCATCTCTGCCGTCAGATGTCCCGATCTTTTGCCGCGTGTCTTTACTGTAGATGTAAGACAATTATTTCGGGTGGAGAGAGAGAGAGAGAGAGAGAAGAATGAAGGGAGAGAGCCAGGGGCGCATTTGGTGCAGTCTCGGTGTTCTTTGACCGCCCAAGAGCTCGCACGACTGCTCCCTCCGGTCATTGTCATATCCATCCATTTATTGTTCCTATTTTCTTTTTTTCTCTTTTCTATTTTTTGACATGTATCAGTATCTTTTCTCTCTCTAGAGATGTATCGGTAACGTAATATATGATTTTTTTTTCTTAGGCGAAACAATATATGGATAATTTTTTTTTTTTTTTCTCGGTTTCTGGATATTTTCTTGGGAACGATTTAGGATAGTAAATTAACGCAATAAATATTTAAAATCAGTTAAGAAAAAGCTTTGGCGATGATATTGAAAAATTCATCGTAACGTCATCATCACAGCTTTTTTTTTTATTATTATTTAATTAATTAATTGGGGTCCTACATTGAATCGATAAGTTGTGGCAAAACTTTTATTTTTGTTGGCTACCTAACCTAACCCAACTCAACTCAACGTGGCTTGCTTTTTTTTTAATCGAGTACGGGTTAAAAAAAAATTGAAAGTCATCACGTTTCTTAGAGGTGCGAATTTAGTGAAACGAATACCTAAAATCAGTTATAAACAGGGAAAATTTCTCATTGCAGAAACGAAGTCCGTACATGCACATGAATTGGAACTTGTGTCAATTAGGGGTTGGATGGATACAGATAATAGAGGTATTTGATAATGGACAGATACATGAATATGGTTCTTTGAAAGTATATATTGTGAGGACATACATATATGGGGATATTTATCGAATAGATAGATAGATACGAAAGTGGGGCTGTATATTGATTCGTCTAAGGAATAATTCTATTTTGAGGTACCCCAAAATTTAGGGCATGGAGATTCTATTGTCACTTAACTGAAGAGGAGAGGTGCGGGTGCTTTTTGATAAATGGAAATGCGCGTGGTTTATTTGAAGTTTCTGGTTTCCTTGCAGAGTAAGGGCGGTAATAAGAGAGAGAGAGAGAGAGAGATATCGTACAACCTCAGCCCTGCAATTTCACGAGGGGTTGGGTTGGGTTGGGTTGGGTTGGGTTGGGAGGTGAGACTCAACACGCCTGACTGACTTGACTTTGTTCTGGTTTTAGGGAATCCAAATCATTCATCCAAAGCACCATAGTCGTCTTCGGTCATCACTCGATCTTTCCCTCTCTCCGACCAATCAGCTCTGGCCAAAACACCCATTTCTCTTTTCTTTTTTGTAGAGAGAGAAAATGGTAGAGAGAGAAAGGGGATTGCAAATGTCCATCCAACACTCAAAAGCCCTGCCATCTACTTCCCTTTTATGTCGCACTTATCCATACATCCCCTCTCTTCACTTCATGCAAGGGGGGGGAGGGCTCTCGGCCACTAAAAAGGATAGATAAGCAGCACATTATTTGTGATGAGGAAAAACAGAGACAGAGAGAGAGAGAGAGAGGTGGATAACTTTCTCTCTCTAAGTGCTTTCATTTCATATCCATTGGGAAGAGTGAGAAGACAGGAAAAAGTGTAGAGAGGAATTCCATATCGAGCAGTTCCCATTTGACGGTGTGGGAGAGCATTACAGAGATGTGGCATCTACTTGGGGTTTTTTGGCAACCACTCATAATTATGTTTGTGCAGATTCCTTTTCAAAATGATAGAGAGAGAAAATTGACTGCTGCTTGACATCCCTAAAAGCTGTGCTGTGCTGTGCTGTGCTGTGAACCCATGAAGGACCGTCCTTGTCTACTTTCTTTTGAAGGAGAACTGTACTACCATTCCATCCCACTGCTGGTTGGGTAATATCACATTATGCACCACTCTACATAGATATTTTCATTCGCACTGCCCTCCTCACTTTCATTGCTTTTTCTTTTTTCTTCCTTTTTTTTTTTTTTCCTTTTTAATTGACCTACTGCAAAACGGACTTGCATCAAAATAAATGTGAGGCCCTAAACAATCAAATAAGGCTGCATCTTAAAAATTCGCAATAAGATATTATTTTCACGCTGAAAAACCTTCAATTTCATCCTCTCGTGCTTGATATTTATAGACATTACAAAAAAATAGGAATTTGTCCATTTTGTAATGTATTATCTAAAGGGAAAAAGTTTATACAAGTGCGAGGCTCTAAGCGCCTTTAGAATTTTATTATAAAAGGTTGTTTTGATGCTTGAAATTTATTTATCATCTCGACATCAAGATTCATGGACATCACAAAAAATTGGATTTCAAGTTTTGGAAATGGTGCATCTTGTAATGTATTTTTGGACCCTCAATTTTTAATATTTTCAAGTTTTCATAGATCTGCTCGATCTATACTATTTTTAAAGCTTTAAATTTTATAATTAGCGAGAAAAATATATTTTAAAGTTATCACTAAGATTTCCAATTTTGAAACCATATTTCTCGATACGATTTCAACATGCGCTTTACTTTGATTGTTTGGAGCCTCGGCTTTATACAAACGGCACCCTTATCTAAAAAGTCAATTTTTCCGAGTGGTCATAAATTTGCTTCCTTCTATATTATTTTTTAATATTTAAATTTTCAGATCATGATACTAAAATAATATATTGTACTTTGATTGTTTAGGGCCTCAGCCTTATACAAACCACACCGTTGTACTAAGCATCAAACTCAACCCGTTATGATGCATAGAGTCGATAGGAGTAGGGGTAAAAGAGGTCCTTGGAGGTAGAAACAGTATATTCTTACTCACCCAAAAAAAAAGACCAGCATATTCTCTTTTTTTTTCCCATGGAATGGCCTTTATGAAACAGTCATGTGGCACTTGGTCCTGTCTTATGTTAGGGACATGATATTTGAAAATGGAAAAAGCAGATGTAACGTCCGTTATTTTAAGTATATTGGATGGAAATATTGGCCTTGATTTTGTCAACAAATCATAAAAGGATATCATTTTTCAAATGGATGAAGTTTGCATAAGGCCTAGGCTTTTGAAAACAACATAAAGCCTCACCTCTAATAATCATTCCAGAGAGCACTTTTGGTATCAAAAATATCTATAATGGCTTTAAAATCAATTTTAACATTAAAAATAAATTTTAAAATTCAAAAAATACGACATGATATGTGAACATTTATTTTTAAGGCAATATGGACGGTTTCGATTATTTGTTGCAACATATACTATTTTTAGAATTTTAAATTCTAATTTTTTCACAACCATCATGTTCAAGTCGAGACGATCAATTTAAAGGTTTTCCAATACTTGAATTACAATTTTCGCTGAGTTATGAAATGAGGCTTTACTTATTTTGATAGTACTGCAGCCCTATCAAACCATTTTCCTTTTCAAATTTTTTCTTGTGATTTTTTCCTTTTTTTTGGTTGGTTTTCCCAATTGTTTTATTTTTCTCCTTCTTAAACCTATATTGTATCTTTTTTTTTTTTAAGACAAAAGGTCAATTGTCACGTAATAATGGTTCACTCTATTATCAAAACGATAGGATCTGGTATATATTGTAATCTTGAAGTAGGGAAAATGGAATATCCTTGGAAAAGGACAGTGGGCAATTGGAAACCACCAACAATAGGGTACCATCAAAACAGCGACCGCCAACGATAGGGCACCATCAAAACAGCGACTCGGAAAGCTTGGGGCTTGCTGGATTTGGTGATTCGGTTAGTGACCACTTTGGGAACACTTTGATTGATCTTTTTAGGACCATGTGGTTCAATCACAACCATAGCTAGTAAGTCCACATTTGAAATCCAATTTTAGCAAAAAAAAAACTCTAATTTTTTTTAGTATGTTAAGAACTTCAAGTTTTTCAAAGATCTTCAAAAGATTGCGTTTTTTTTTTTTTTTTTCGTTACATGAAACCAATGTAAATCCACATATATTGACTTTTTTAGAAAAAACTTTTCAAAAGATCTTCTTCCTTATTACTTTATCTCTTGATTGATTTAATATCTTTGACTTTTTAGAGATCAACATAGTAAAAGTGGAATAAAATTAAAACTCTTGGTTTAACAAAAATTTCCATCAAAAGTTTTCCCCAATATGTGCCCTTAAAAAAAGTGCAATATATTCTTCGAAAAATAATCTATCAAACAAACATTTATCTCAAAATAATAGTTAGAGGAAGAGCAAGAGTAACACAATAAAAAATCCTTTTTTTCCCTCTAAATACAGTGTCATTATAAAGGCAAAGGAGTATTAAGTGGCCAACTAATGATTTAAGCAACTAGGATTGAGAGTGAGCTTATATTGGATTTGCTTAAGCATCTTTTTGCTTTCTTTCTACATATAGAAGTTTGATTAATTTCGTATTTTCAATATTTATACAACATAGCAATTTCGATGGACCACTGTTTTACATTTTTAGGTTCTTGTGTTTTAGTTAACTCCTATCCTACACTTAAGTTCAATTGTTGTTCTTTTTCTTCTAACAATAATTTGATACCTTGGGTCTTCTTCTTGTTAACTGCTAATATATGTACTTGTGTTAGTATTGTTGTTGCTGTTTTATTGTGTGCTCCCAATAAATCTATCACATGTTTTGAATCGTGACAACAAAGTAAGCATTGTTATTGTGTTTATAGAAAGTTTGGACAAAATTTTGTCAAGTATGACTCTAAAGATGCTAGGTAAGAATATAAAATAGTTCAACATTTTAGTGTATCTATATAATAATTGCAACTCATAATCTTATATGGTGTTATATTTACATATTTGATTTTTTTGCACTCTATTTTTTTTAACCAAATCTAAAAATATTCACGGTTCTCTAACTTAACTAATTTTTAGTGACATATTTTTTACCCGATTTTTTGCATCTCACTTTTTGCAGCAAAACCGATTTATTATCAATATTTTGGTTTGTTGTTATATTGTTATTCCCCGACATGCTAACTATACTCATAACAAGACAAGCTAAGATGAAAGCTATTTTGCATGGGTTGAGCATTCTTTAGGAGGCTAAACCATAGTTAGTAAGTCGGAGAATATAATATATTTGAAAATCAAAACATCAGTAATTAATCAATTTCATTTTAAACAATCGAAGGAAAAAATCAGGCCAAAAATACGAATCACCAAAAAATAAAGTAAGTTATAGAATCGTATATATTTCAGAACTTGGCACCAAAAAAATGAATTAAAAAATTGGATATGTAAAAATGACAAAATATAAGGTTTATGATTTACAACTATTTCATAAATATAATAAAGAAATTGAATAATAATTTTATGGCCTTACCTATTATCATTAGAGTAATACTATATAATTTTTAGTTTAAACTCTCAATAATTCAAGCAACAATGCTTACTATTTGTCACAACACAAAATAAATAATGGATTTATTAGGGGTATAAAATGAAACAACAACAATAACATTAAACACAAGATTTATAATAGTAAATAACAAAAACTATAAACCAAGGTATAGGATTATTATTCATAGAAAATAAGAAAAAGGACCGTGACTATAGGATTGTAACTAACTAAAATAAAACGCAAAGATCCAAATGTGTAAAATAGTGATCCATTCAAGAAGACATGTTGTAGACACCAATCAAATAAAAAAATAAAAATAAAAATATGAAATTAATCAAACTTCTCTATTCATAAAGAAAGCAACAAAGTCCTTAAGCAAATTCGAATCTCACATGGAATTCCTAGCTACCTAAATCTTTAGTATCATTGAATGTTTCTCTTGTTCTCCATAAGGACGTTTTGGGTTTTAAGAAGTAAAAAAAAAAGATATTCCATTTTACTCTTCTTCTAACTCTCCTTATTGTGAGATATATAGTTATTTTAATATCTTAGCTCTTGGGGAATATATTGTTTGTATTTTTGTACACTTTTTTTCAAGGCAAATGTTTGGTGAAATATTTTGAAATTTTTTTGTTAAATCAATATTCTTAATTTACTCTCACTTGATACACTTATCTTTAAACTGAAATTCAATAATATTAAATTAGTGAAGACATAAATTTATAAGGATGAAGTTTTTTTAAAAAGTTTTTTTGAAAAAAGATAAAATGTGGATTTACATTGGTTCCATTAAAAAAAATATGATTTTTAAAATATCTTTTAAAAACTCAAAGTTCTTAATGAAGATTTTTTGAAAAATCGTGTTTTAAACTCAGACTTGCTGACTATGCCGTAAACTGCTGGTAATTGTGCAGTTGCTAGAACTGAATCCATTTAATAAGTGGTGCAAGAATGAAAAATAATACCGTGGAATTTGAGGTCTTGTTGGTCTGGTATCCATGATATTGTGATAGACTAGTTGTTTCCTTCATGCATGTTCTAAGGAGATAATGAGGAGGCAGATTCTCTAGCAAAGCAGGGAACTACGAATGGAGTTTTAGTTGTTAATTTCTTTCTTGGATAGATTGGTGTGGTATCCAAATTTATCGGTGTTTCTCTGTTGAAACTTGATTACACATAGATCTCAGATAGAAATCGACTCGAGGTCTATCCCATCTCGATCTTTTCCAAACTTCTTAATTTTAAATATAAGTAAAAATTACATTCGGGAGATATAGCGTTACAGAGGTACGTCTCGTAATAGAGCAAAATGACGAACCATGATTCGTGTAGCCGGCCCAATTAATTGAGAAAAAATTTCGATGATGATGATGAGTTAAGATCAGGTTCCATCAAATTATAGTTTATGAAGAAATCAACTTGCAAGATCTATTTCTACGAAAACCGTTAGCACGGCCAGCTCAGACCCCATAAAAACTAAATAGACTTCTCAAAAACTCAGCTAAAATAGGTGAAACAGGCTTTATATACTTCAGAAATAGAAAAATAAATAGAAACCAACAAAGGCAACAATGAAGAGAGGGGTTAATGGCATTAAATACCTGGAACCATGCGTTTAGGCATGGCACCTGGAGTTGGGCCCTAAATGAGACTGAAGATGATGATTTCTTCCTCCTTTTGTTATTAAGGTGCACTGAACCGGAAGTTTTCTCGAACTCCAAGGAAGAGAATGACTGAGAATTTGCGTCTAAGGCTTTGATTGATTAGAAAAGGGTGGCTTCTTCTCTAAGGTTTGCTATATTTGCAAAGAGTAGGGTTTGAGGTCACTTAGGATTTGCCTTGTACCTTACTGACGAAACAAGGCCAATTTTAGTCATTGATGGGCCAATGAATCGATGCATCGTTGGGCCTGTTCTGGCCTATTTTGACGTAATTTGCAATATTTTTTGGTTGATTTTGCCCTTTACTGGATCTAGTTCAGAAATTTCAAATATTTTCTCTCTTTTACTACTTAGGAAGTACCTTTTTTGGGATCATATTCTCCTAAAATGGGATATTTGAGAATATTATAAGGCTCGATTATAATATAGTTATGGTTTAATTTGTCGTATGATTTACTGTCCTACTGTGGTTCAGGGTTTATGAACTCAAAATATCACTAATTTCGCGGGTGTCTATGGTTGCCCTCCTTGGCATACCATGTTCTTCAAAGAATTCGTGAGAGGCAAGCAAGTAGATACCTAAGACGAATGAAATTTTGAACTCCTATAATCAACTGGTTAAAGGAAAACTACCTAAGACGAATGAAATTTTGAACTCCTATAATCAACTGGTTAAAGGAAAACTGCCCACCAAATCCGTCGGCACATCAACCACCATCCTATTCAGTCTTCCGGGAGAACTTCAAAGTCGTTCACAAAGTTTGTTACTAGAGCATTTTTTGGATGTTGTCGCCTGAAGATGTATATGTCTACTTCCAGGGCTCCATCGTGTAGTTGATTCTTGATGTATAAGATGAATTGAATATGGAACAAAATTTAATTTTATCTCAAAGTTCCTTATGCCTTGTTGTACCTAAGGATTCCTAGAGAAATAGGTTTTTCTCAGTTTTGGAGCTAATCCATTGTGGGGATTGGGTTTCATTAATGATTTTTAAGGATTTTTCTAAAGTTTGGTTTAAAAGATGAACTTCAAGGGGGGTTTACTCCACGTATTGAACCTTTGAAGTTCAAATGGCATCAATTCTACCCCGAGAAAACCTTCCCCAGGCTAATGCCCCCTTTAAACCCGATGTTTGAGTTCAACATCTTCTGATTTTCTTAAGAATTTAGATATCTTCGATTCTCTTCATGGATAAGGGCATCTTTTGATCTACTTGAGGGTTAGGACATCTCCTTTGAATTTCTTTAGGGACTTAGGACATCTTTTGAGGTACTTGGGAATTTCGATGGCTATTTTATTTTCACTTAGAGTCCCTTTTGGGTGTTTAGCCCAGTGAATTTTCTCTTTTATTTTCCTTTTTCCATACACATGGTTCCCTTCAGAAGTTCAACATGGCAGATTTTTTTATTATTTTTTTCCCCTCTTAAAAGGCGGTCACCATATGATTTGAATTCTTGGAACTTTGGTACCTTCACGATTTTAGTTTGAATTCGTGGATGCCTGCTTGTGAATGAGGTATTCTGTTGGTTTCCCCTTCTTAAAGAATCGGTGATTCTTTTTTTGTGGCAGTCGCCCTAAAACCACGTTAGGATTTCCTCATATCCCCTCAAGAACACAACTACCTTTCCCCTTCTTTAGGTGGCAAGTGAGTTCTAAACTCAATTACTCTTAGATTTTTTTTGCCCCTAGATTGATATCCAACACTCCCTCGATGGTGGCTGGCGAATTCCCTTCAAAGGCCCACTTCAATCGCTTGAATCAAACTTTGAAATTTCAGACTCGTAATCACTCTCGATTTCCTAGTCCTTCAATCTTTCACCTGAGTTGCTAAGCTCACAAGATTTACCGTTTTATAAGAGATATTATTATCTACCCCAATGTGTTTTAGATTTTTAAGCACATTTTAGTTTGGGTTTACTTGGGGTTTTAACAAACTTTTAATTAATGGGCCTCGATGTAGAGGCTTTAGAAAGGCTGTTGCATGGAGTGCTTCTCAAGGTACACTTGCACTAACCTAATGGGTACTTCATGACCTTGTGGTGCTTGTTGTTGCTTTGGCTAGCACTTCTAGAGACATGAGATCGAGAGATAGTCTTTTAGTGCCATTGTGATTATGCTTCTTTTAAAAGGCCACTTTTAATTGTCTGGAGTTTGGGCTAAGACGGACTTTAATGCCCTAGAGCACATGAACTCAAGCAGGTGTGAATGCCTCATTTGGTAGGTGAGTGATCACCCTGATCCCTTCCGAAGGTCCGGTCCTTTTCAATAAGAACCTTGAGTTATTCTTCTTGAGGAATTAATTTCTTGGTAATCCCATCCTCAATGCTTTAGGCCTGGGTGGAGCTCCTGGACAAGTGAGCATCTGGTGGTGCATGGGGGATTATCAAATGAGGACCAGAACCTCACATGCTTTCCCCATTGTGTTATCTTCGTTAGATAAGTCCCCCTATCACCATTATCGTCTACGAGGCTGCCGCCATTTGATTCGTTCGATGGGATCGCCCCTATTGTGTTGTCTTCATTAGAAAAGTCCCCCTCTCGATTTGTCTGGTGAGGCTGCCCCTAGTGTGTTTTCTTTACTAGAGGGAACTTGTCTCTGCCCATATTGTGTTTTATTCACGAGAAGGGACTAATGCGCCATCAAGCAGATTTCTTAGGTTGCCTCTGTTAATGGATATGCCCTTACCTGTGTTGTGTTTGAGGGGTGCTTTTTTTTCTCGGCCCTTCATCCAACTTAGGTGGTTCATCTTCCTGAAGAGATGGTACGACTTGATCTTCTAAGTTTAACTCTTCATCCTACTTGGGTGGATTTTCTAAAGAACTTGGAGAAGGTGGGCCTCTTAGGATTTCCAGGATGTTCACTTTTGGTTCTTGTAGAGGTGGATGGATTGTTCCCATGAGAATGGGTGAACTTGGCTCTTCTACCTCATCATTATTATCAAATGCATTATCCTTAGAAGGTAATTTGGTTCGGGCCAATGGGCTTGGCTCTTCTATATTATCTATGTCCCACTGAGGTGGGTTTTCTAGAAAGTCACGTGAAGATCTAGAAATCTGATGTGTGCCATTGTTTAATAGAACTTTGAGGTGTGCCATTGTTTAATAGACCTGGGTTCGATTTGCATGAGGGCCGATGGTTGAACTGGATTCCCTAATTGGAGTTTTGCTCTTAGTGGGAAGACCTAGACTCAAGTGGTTGGACAATGGTTGGCTGTCGGGGTTAACCT
This sequence comes from Amborella trichopoda, assembly GCF_000471905.2. The sequence continues at coordinate 888,242 of NW_006494904.1, forward strand.
AACCCAGGCCCAGGCCAGCTGGTTGGAGGTTGCTCGAGGTTCATACCTCGGTTCCACCATACTGACTGAGCTGGTGGTTTCTTATAGATTTGTGCTCCAGACCATGTTCATTTGATGGTCCATGGTCCCCAATTAGGATCAGTAAGCCTTATGGCAACCATTTAGGGCAAGTTATACGAATCATACTTTGTCATTCCACTTTATCAATACTCACACCCGGAGACAGATCATAAGTAGTACCAAGTACTAATGGGGAGGGAGGCTGGAACCACAAGTCATGGTCTAATGGATCAAAGGATGTGGTGCCTCCCAGACCGGTAACCCAATGCCTTGGACTAAGATAGGGACGTGGCCATGGACTCGGCTCATGAGCCGGATCTTTCCCTAGCTTGATCAGGAGATATGGGGGTTTTTCTATCCTAATCTAATCTAGGAAACCATAACATAGAGATTTAAAAAAATTTACCCTAAGTTCTACAGGTAAGGGGTTCAAAGTGGATTTCCTAACTAGAGAAAGGCTATAGTTTTGGGTATGCCCACATAAGTCCCGAGCCAACCCTTATGGGAATGTTATGGAGTATTACTATGTTTGGGGTACTTTTAGGGCATCCCTTATGGGAATGTTATGGAGTATTACTATGTTTGGGGTACTTTTAGGGCATGTTTGATAACAGGAAGTATCTTCCTAGAATTTTAGAACTTCTTAATACTGTTCAAGTTTCGTGTTTGATAAAAAAATTGAACTTCAAACAAAACTTCAAGGAACTGTTCAAGTTCCAATCTTGCTTTAAACGAAAAGTTCCAACCCAAGGGTTGGAACTTAAACTTGGAGCTTTTTTATTTTATGAACCCCCCTCATATATAAAATCTATATATTTTATTGTATAATATATAATATATTTTATTATATAATATATTTTATTATATACTATATTTTATTTATATAATAAATATTTATAATATTATATAATAAAAATATATACAAGGTATAATATTTTTATTTTTATTATTATTATTAATATATATTATATTA
>NW_006494904.1:889987-903791 GCF_000471905.2 Amborella trichopoda
TATATTTAAATTGTTATCAATGTAAATATAGATATAAGATATTTACCATATATCCCACGAGTTCTTAAACACATAAACTATGAACTTCGAACTTCCCAGGGTGATATCAAACACATAAACCATGAACTTCTTAAGTAACTTATAATTTAGAGTTCTTCAAGAACTTCCAACTTACCATTCATGAACTTACTTCCGGTTATCAAAAGGTCACTATGCACTATCCCAAGCGTCCCAATACTAATGATCCAGGTGCTCCTCACAACTTTAATGTCAATTTAGGGGTTTTTAGAAAATTTGAGACAGTTTTTTAGTGCTATGTGCAAAAGTGTGTAAAGTTGCACTCTTGTGTGTGCATTTGCAAATTTGTGGAAGGCACACAGGAAATCACGCAAGTATACATTTGGGGGACTTAAAATATAGTAAGTACATGTTGTATGCAGGTAAGGCAAAAGATGATGAGCCTTTCCTCCTTCCACATACGAGTTTTGTTGGAAGGGAAGTTTTCTTGAACTCAAGGGAAGAGAATGCCTGGGAATTTTCATCTAGGAGCTGTGCTTGGCTGGAAAAATGGTCTCCTTGTCTAGGTTTTGATGTATTTGTAGAGGTTAGCATTCGAGGTTACCTAGGGTTTTCTAGGGTTTGGAGGCTGAGGGATTAATAGATTAGGGTTTTGTTATGGAAAAGGGTCCAAAATGCGACCCAACACAAACGTTTTTATAGAAAAAAAAGGCACGGGGACTAATTTGAGCCATTGATGGGCCAAGGGCATGGTGTGCATCGCATGCCTTCTGGCCCCAGCAACAATCAAATTGTTGAGCCTAATATGGCCCATTTGGTTGCATTTGCTGCGAGGTTGCCTCTCACACCATATTTTTTGGGCGGATTATGCCTTTTACGGATCTACCTCAAAAATTTCAAATATTTTCTCTCTTTTTCTACTTAGGACCTGCCTAATTTGGGTGATTTTTTCCAAAATGGGATATGTAAGAATGCAATTTGGGAATATTTTGAGGCCAGACCATGGTCTAAGCGTGGATCATCCTTTAGTTTGCCCTATTGTTCACTAGGCTATTTTGGTCTAGGTTTAAGGAGTTAGAAATATCACTAATTTCGGGGTGTCTACATAATTATGATAGTAATAAAAGTAAGGAAATATACATAATAAGACCATTTACTTTTGTAACAAGGATGTCACAATCATCATTGACTGCTATATTTGAAATTGGGTGGCTGAAGATGTGTCATTGTTTAATACAAAGTCCAAAATAAAATTTTTCGAATGTTGTGACACACTTTCATCGATTGAATTTCACATCCTTTGACTAAAAATAATTGTGACCGCATTGTACTAAAAGTAAATGGACTCATAATATATAATCCCTAAACATAAAGTGAATTTAAAAAAAAAACTTTAAAAAAGAAGAGACAAACCCATAATAACGGCATGTTTGGTTGTGAAGTATAACTTGGTGCCAAAAACCGCTCTGCCCGACATAAGGAAAAAGTGTCATTCATGTAGTATTGTTCTTATGCCCTAAATTGGCGATTGCCATAAGAGCTGATTGTCTAGCTATATGAGCTTTGTGATAAAAGCACCTAATATGTGAATTACAGGTCATTCGAACACATCTCAAGTCTTTCCACGAAGTTCTCTTAACAAGACAAGGACATTGTACCTTGGTATTCCAACTCTTGACTTGCCAAAAAGAAGGGCGACTTTCATTGAAACTTTTTGACACATTTTGAAAGTGCTTTCTTTTGGCAATTGTACAATAGCTTTAACTCATAGCATTTTCAAAAGGTGAATGCTCTATGTCCACATTCACTTGAGTACGATTTGGTTTACCGTATGAAAGTCCAGGCAATTGCCCACGCTAAAATAGGAAATTTTCATTTCCTTTATGTGTTTCTTCTATAATTTTAGAGATATATTCAAAAGCAAAAGTTGCATACCGCGTACGGCATCTATTAGGAGGTGTGAGTTTGTTCAAGTGAAAGGTTCAAAAAGAGTATGAAATAGGTTCAAAAGAATATGATTGGAAGCAGTGAAAAAAAATATGAAAATTTATGGACTCATTGAAAGTATAACTTTCGATATAGCAGAATTGCAAGCCAAAATTAGTGGAGCCGACCTTAAACAGTTGAAAAAAAGCTCTGATGGTAATTATTGACAAAGCAAAAGTTACATCGACCTTTTTTCACTCACAACTAAACAAAAGCATAAACTTATTTCAAACATGTCATGTTTTACGCGGAAAAGCTCTTCATGAGTGCATAGATTGTTTGGTGCAATAGATCGTTAGGCTACACTTAGTGTTGCAGATTAGAAAATAAAGAATATGAACATTTGACGGAAATATGCTTTAATTTTTTCTGTAGAGGCAAATGGCCGTAGAATGTCCTTTTTATGATTGTATGGAAGTTCAATAATGTGTCTGCATACATGAATGATTCAAGACCCTCTTGAAAAGGTATCAGTAGTAGACTCCAAGTACAACCATGGAGTTGGGGTTGATACTCACTCATCTACATATTAAAAAACATAAATCAAGAAGATGAAAGATGTATCACTGCCTAAACCAAATAGTAGCAGCAAAGCCTAGACCAAGAGGGGAAACTTAACAAAAAAATCTTTGTGGAAAGAACTCTAGAACAAAGAGACTTTGTCGTTTTTCCTCTCGAAAAGTACTAGGTGTTATTTCCAAATAAAAACCTTTCAATTCCTAGTCAAAGTGTATTTTTGTAGAGCGAAAGACTCTGAGTTTTAGTCCCGCATTATCGGCTAACACAAGCGTCATAACATTGTATGAGCTGTCTCACACCGTGTCACTGATGTTGCGAGCATCGGGCGACATCAAGACTCAATAGACCACGCTCATCACGTGGCACATTTGTGTGATGGATAACACACTTGTGATCGTGCCTCGGATGACCTGCTTGTGTGTAGGACAACACAAGTGTGTGATGCTTCATGCAAGACGGATCAATTTGAACCGTTGTGAGTCGATTTGAAAACAATAATTTGAGAAATTGATACCAATAGAATGACAAAGGTCAATACAATATTCAGATTCAAACTTTGTTTTTTATCAAAATCAAAGACCCCTCGGGTTATATATGCTTATCCGTGGTCAAAAACTAACTCCCCAGTCTTTAATCCATTTTTTATTTTAATCATCAATATTAGTGTGATTGATTAAACAAATATTTCCATTGCAAAAATTGCAATCAGATGTAAATGACAGGGCAGCCAAGGGCGGCCTTGGACTGATATCCCTGTAAATAAAATATAGCCCAGTAAGCCTGAGTTTCACTCATTCAATGTCCTTCTTGTTACAGTAACTTCTCTTAAAGATTCACTCTAAATTTTGCTAAAACAAGGAGGTCTGGATCCTAGTACGAATCGCCCATAGCGACATACTCGTAAGCTTTTTATTTTCTTAGGTGGTTCAGTGAAGAACTGAGGATAAATCTCTTATCCATAATACAGATGGAACTTAAGACATCATGTTGTGGTGTCCCACCAACCTAACCACCTACCTTTCAGCCCTACAAAAATTACACATTATAGTCTGTCTACGAGACATGAAATGAAAAGAAGAGAATCAAAAGAGAATAGGGAAGCTAGCTAAAAGGTACTTCACCTACAAAATTGTTGAAATGATGCAAAAGTTTAGGATGTGTGGTGCAAAAATTTAGGACGTGTGGTCCGTGTCCAATGTAGGGTATTTTTTTTGCGGGGTGGGTGTTAGTGGGTAGTTATTTTGTGGGGAGTTATCTAATCATGTACGTTTGTGGGGAATTATCTAATCACGTAGGTTTGTGGGTAGTTTGAGACGTGGGTAGTTTCAAAACTGTTGTAAATGCCTATATATAAGCACCATGTAATGGAATAATTGTAACCTATGAATGTAACATGTGAAATGAGATACGCGCAAAAAAAAAAAAAACATGTGTTTGTGATTCTCTCTCTCCTAGATAGAGAGTACTTTTTATAAAATTAATCAAATATTGTAGAAGCACCCACATACCTTTCCAAAAGATACCAATAGTGGTATTACCACTCTCCAAAAAAATTCAAAATGGTATCAGAGCATATGTAAAATTTCAATATGATATCAGAGCATATGTAAAATTTTAACATGGTATCAGAGCCCAGGTTACCAAAAATATAGACATTGGAGAACCCAGGTTGCCAAAAAGATAGGTGTTGGAAATCAAAGGTTGCCAAAAAAGAAATAAGGTGATCACAGGTTTCCAAAGAGATTGGCATTGGTGTGAAAATTTAGAACCAGCAGGTTAGAGACAAAACTCAAGGGAAATGTGATAGAAATTTAAATCTATTTATTTAATTTTCTACTTTATTCCATATGGCACACCCTAGTTGTCCAAATATTTTTCAACTATTGATTCCAATTTTCAAAAGTGAAGTTTATGAGCACTGGAAAATTAAAATGGAAACAATGTTTAGGTGACAACAAAAGAAAAAAATTAATTAAAATGTTATGTGATTTGCAATGAAAAAAAAAAGAAAAATTTTTAAATGTGATGTTCTTGGAAAAAAAAGAAGGAGACTTCTGAAAAATGGGGAAACAAAATTGAAGAGGTCTTCATATTGTATTTTTGCAAAAGTTTCCAGAAAATTAGATTTAAAAAAATTAAAAAAATTGAAATGAGGACATGAGTAATCCTCATAAGAAATTCATGCCTATGTAACATAAGAAAAATAAAAATTAATTTTTGGGAAAGAAAAGAAAAAAAGACACCACAGCCCTAGTGTATCTTGCAATGGAAAGGCATGATGGGAAATCCATGCCTAGTATAGGCATAGGAAAAATGTTTTTTGAAAAAGGGAAATAGGACACTACAGTCCTAAGTTTGTAATGCCATGGAAAGGCAGGATGGGAATCCACGCCTAGTGTAGGCATAGGAAAATATTTTTTGAAAAATGAAACTAGGACACTGCAGTCCTAGTTTGTCATACTACTGAAAGGCATGCTGATGTCATGAAAAGGCACGAGAGAAGGCATAAATTAGAAATTGTGTTTAAAAAAAAGACATTGCAATCCTAGTTTGTCATGTTATGAAAAAGCATGATGATATCATGAGAAGGCATAAAAAAAGAAAAGTGTTTTTTTAAAAAAAAAGGAGGATTGCAGTCCTAGAGTATTATGTCATAAAGAGGCATAAAAAAAATGGGAGAAAAATGTTTCAAAAAAAAGAATTAAAAAGAAAATTAATTGTCGCAATTTGTTTTTTTAGAAAAAACATAAAGAAATATGGCAAATCCTACTCCAAAAACCAAGTTGAATGAATTGTCAAAAGCAAAAAATTGAAAAACCAATTTTCAAAATTATCAAGGGGGGCCCGACTATAGCCCTATTTTTATCTGTGAGGAAGAGATTGGAGGAAAAAAATTTTCAGGATCCTATATGGATACGAAAAAAAAAGTCAAACACAGTGCAATATATTTTGTCATATCGTAATTGACAAAAATGAAAGAAGTCATTGAAATTAAAGATGATGAATAAGAGAAAATGAATATTGCAAGAGAAAAAAAAATTTGTGGAATGAAGAAACATATTAAAAAGTTTGACGCCCTAGTTTCTACATTAAAAGAGGAAAGTGAAGACTTTCGTAATTTCTTTAAAAATCATGTACACTAAATTAAACAAAAAAAAAGGAAATTTTGCATCAGGGAGAATGTTGAAAATGATGTAAAAATTTAGGACGAGTGGTCAATATCTAATGTATTTATGAGTTATGGGTATTTCTCTCTCTATTATAGTGGGTGTTAGTGGGTAGCTTTTTTTTGGGGAGTTATCTAATCAAGTAGGTTTGTGGGTAGTTTGAATCGTGGTAGTTTCAAAACTGCTGTAAATGCCTATATATAGGCACCATGTAATGAGATAATTGTAAAATGTGGATATAACCCGTGAAATGAGATATGCATACAAAAAAAACCTTGTGTTTGTGATTATCTCTCTCCTAAAAAGAGTGCATACTTTTTAAAATTAATCAAATATTGTAGAAGCACCCACATATCTTTCCAAAAGATATAAACAATGGTATCAGCCCTTTCCAAAAAAATTCAACATGATATCAGAGCATATATAAAATTTCAATATGGTATTCGAGTGTATGTAAAATTTCAACAAAAATAAACATACATCCTTAGAAGGCATAGACTTTTTACCACCACTAGAGAATAAAATCAGAGCGACTAGACAAAAGGTTAAGATGTGAACTTACTCTTCCTTAGATCATCATGGCTAAAGGTCCAGGGACTCAATTAGTTATAGCAGAAAGATGAGAAGAAGGGACATCAGTTAAAGGTAGCCCTAAGCATTGTTTTACCTCTTTCTAACATCACCTATCTGATTGGAAAGCTCTAATAAAGCCTCAGTCAAAACTAAATTTTATGTGGGCAGTAGCCATATATGATATTGTGAAGATTCCCCTTACTTTGACAGTTCTTACGCAAGTTTTTGCTATCTGCCTGTGAATTTGGGCACACTTACAGGAACCCACTATGAGTTTAACTCAACGATCTACAAAAAAAAAACTCATTATGAAGTTTTATATAGCTGGAAAAATATGTGAAGCTATTAAAAGTCCGAAAAGTATTTTTGTCGCGAAATTTTTGTGTTGCATGTTGCGATTACAGTGACCTTGATACAGAACAAGATGCTGCTTATTTTTATTTTTTAGGCTGATTTTTATGGTTTTAAAGTTTTTTTAGAGAACTTGGAACTTTTTTGCATTGTTAAGATTTCAGGGGCCCTTTTATTAAGTTATAGTGCGCGTGGAATTATTATTTTATCAGGGGTAAAAGTGTCAACAAATTTTATTTAATCAGGAATAAAAATATCATTATAAATTTTATTTTAACCATTTAAATTGCAATTATGATTCTTAGGTATATGAAAGATCTTTTATTGTATAGGGGTTGCAATATAGTTTTTCACTGAGGGTTGAGTTTTGGGAGAATATTTTTGCATAACCATATCATAGCATAGCTATAAATGCCTCGCTTTTTGGGCTTCCTCTTTAATTTTTCAACCAGAAAGATTATTTAATTTTCTTTCCTGTGAATTTTTCTTTTCATTAGATGGTATCCAATCAGTTGTTTCTCCCGAATCGCCTAAAGATCCAATGCAACCATGCCTGATGGGAAGACGTGGTAGTTGTACCCAAGCTGGTGGAGTTGTACCAACATAAGAAGATAATGACAATCAGAAGAGGAGATTCAAGGAATTGGTGCGTTGTACCAACATAAGAAGATAATGACAATCAGAAGAGGAGATTCAAGGAATTGGTGCAACATATGGAGAGCAACACTAACCCTAAATGATGTTTTTCATGATATTAGCAGATCGGAGTCCTGTCACCACGATGGGTCAGGTTCAGCAGATAATTCACCTCACAACCAATGCAGAGGTAGTCTCACTTCTTGTGAGCAGAGTTTGGCCTATGGTCTTGAGGAGGCAGAAATCCCTACTTTCATATAGTTGTTTACAAAATCATCAGGTTGTAGATTCGGATTTGTCATCAATCTTTGAAAATGCTTAGAGAACGATACGAAGCGAGAACTCAACAATCAACAAGTTGTAAAATGGGAATCGTCACCTATTTTCGATAGAGAATGAGAAGGATATTTGGCTCAAGGAATCTAGGGTTTGTATAGAAAGACGGATTCCACAATCCCGGAACTATCTGCTTCTTAATTAGTGTAACAGAGTTACACTAGCCCAAGACTCGCAAGCAAATAGAAAGAAGAAAAAGAATAACCAATATGAGATGGAAAAAAACTTGCATTCAAGAAAAACATGAGGTCCATAAAAGCATTACAATCTTGACACCCAATAATAACCTTAACATATGTGACCCAAGGGTACACAAAGGCATTAAAATCTTGACACTCAAGATTAACCTTGATACATGTGACACAAGTTTCCCACTATAGACCTCTCTTTAAATAGAGGTTCTTACAACTATATTTACTACAAAAACTACTCATGTACAACAATTACAACCACCTAGAAGTTTCATAACTTCCTACTACACAAACTTATAACTACAACCACACCGCATCACTCATAATAAAATAACATAAAAATTAATATACTTTCTAGAAAATACACTTTAACAATTTTAACACTCCCTCTTAAACTGATTTTCTAGAAAGGAGCCATGCATATGCAATCATCTCATCATTTTCTGAAATTAAAAATACAGTCATTTAGCAGACCACCAAAGAGATTCTCAAATTCCACCAAGTATGGTTGCATAGCCCACCCTTGAATAGAGGCAACATTGGGATATACTCCCTTTTTAACCCATGAATGATAAGCCACTTCATTCATGCCTCCAAATAGGTTCTTCCGCATCGATGAGAGATCTCCAAACAAATATTCTAAATCTTAAGAAGAATTGGAAAATAGAAAAACTGCCTTGAGTTGAGTTCCCAACTCAACATTAAAACCATTTAATCTTCCACTCGAATCCATATTCAAAAAAACAATTGATCTTCTTTACTAAGGAAGTCAATACAAGATCACCACCACCGTTGTGGCTCTGATACCATATAGAGAAAGACGAATTCCACATCCCGGAACTATCCGCTTCTCAATTAGTATAACAATATTATACTAGCCCAAGACTCACAAGCAAATAGAAAAAAGAAGAAGAAAAACCAAGATGAGATAGAAGAAAAACTTGCATTCAAGAAAAACATGGGGCACACGAAGGCAGTACAATCTTGACACCCAAGATTAACTTTAACACATGTGACCTAGGGGTACACAAACGCATTACAATCTTGACACCCAATATTAACCTTAATACGTGCAACCCAATTTTTGCACCACACACCTCCCTTTAAATAGAAGTTTTTACAACCATATTTACTACAAAAACTGCTTATTTGCAACAACTACTAACCACCCAATAGTTTCATAACTTCCTACTACACAAACTTACAACTACAACCTCACTACATCACTCATAACAAAATAACATAAAAATTAATATACTTTCTAGAAAATACACTTTAACAATTTTAATAGAGTTTTTTGTGATGGCTGCTGAGTTGTCTGGTAAAGATAATTTTGACAAGTTTTCAAGTTCGATTAGGTTTCACAAAGTTGTTGATGTTGATGGTGAGAAAGAGATCTTCGGTTACCTCGTTTGTGTTTAAGTTGGTGAAAATTTTCAATTGGGCTCAAGTTCTTTAGCTTTAATCACGATTGTTTATTCGAACACCAAGGAGATTGTCAATCTATGGAGGGTGAGAATAGCTCAAAGTTAGAACTCTATGAACTGGAGAAAGAGAGAGATGACAGCTGAACTTCATGGAATTGCAAACTTCCTAGATTCTCTGATAATGAGTTTGAGATAGAGTTATTTACAAAGTGGTTCACAAAATTTCCCTTGAAATTGAGATTTAAGAGCTAGAGAAGTAATTTTGAGCACTGCACCTTAGGCTTGCGTTTTGCTCCTGTAATCGCTCATATTGGTACTCATTGGAAAGCTTAATTAGAATTCTAGTACATCGAAACTGAATCCATCAATTTCTCATACCTATTTTGCTAGAAAAATCTTCTAAAGGCCAAGAAATTGAGTTTGAAGTTCCTAATATGAGTTCAAAGATAACCAAATTCAATAAATTCATATTAATTTCCCCTATATATACCAAGATCCATCTCTTGTGGATTTCTTTCTACGGCAAATAATATTTGAGACAACAAAGAATTCACTTGAAATTAATGAGAAAATCCTTCCTAAACCAACCAAGGTAAACCTTCCATAGTCCACCTCTGATTAAGACTTCTACTTGTTTATCTCCTTAAAACCCTTGGACTTTGTGTGATCTACCAGTAACTGCCTAGGTGGTGGGTTAGGTTTGAAATACATTTAAATACATTTTAGTGGAGAAAAAATTTATATAGGTGCAAGACTCTAAACAATCAAATTAGGGCGCACTTCAAAATTTTCACCGGAAGAGATTGTTTTTTATGCCTAAATATCCTCAAATTGATTATCTCGACCTCAAGATGCAGGGGCATGAGAAAAAAAATAGATTTTAAGTTTCAAAAATAGTGCATCTTGTAATCCATTTTTGGACCATAAAATTACAAGACTTTCAAGTTTTCATAGATCTGCTCGAACAACACTATTTTTTAAGCTTTAAAGTTTATAATTAGCTATGAAAATATACGTTAAGGTTATCACAAAGATTTCTAGTATGGAAACCACATTTCTCAACACCATTTGAAGGTGCAATTTACTTTGATTGTTTAGAGCCTCGGCTTTATACAAACCACACCCCTATTGATATTTCTCCTAACTATCATTAACTACAAATGTAATTGGAATTATAACTAATTTTCATGAATATTTTGTTGTATTTTTGTTTTGAAAAATGCATTATGTTATTTCAAAAAAAATATCATTTTTCTTCTATGGTGTTTAGGAAAGTATAAAGCCTTGAAAATGATATTTTTGTCTTACATGTAGAACAAGAAGTGATGGGTTATATATCTCACGTTGAAAATATAGAAAAAGGAAACTTTGTTTAAATATATAGGCATCTTCTTGTGTTTTAAGGAGATAAAGTCTATACACACAAGGCGCATGCGTGATGGAGCAAGGGCACTTGATAGTGCATTTCTAACAAACTATAGACATGTGGCATGATGGCACACTTCCGACGGGCTTATAAACGTGGTGTGATGGCACACTTCTGACAGACTTATCGAAAAAGAAATCTTTATTGGTTCTACCTCATATTTTTTATGAAGAGAATGAATCTTTTTATCGATGGATCAGAACAAAATCGATCCAAATCTCTTACATGAATGGTTTGGAAGATCAAAAAATAGTGGTATTTGCTAGCAACAACGTAATGGAGGCAATCAATCAATATAGATTGATCATAAATCTGATTCAAATCCAATATAACACCTGTGGAACATAAGAAATGTATCGAAATGATTCTCTTTAATGAATAGTTCCAACTTCAACTTCAAATATAAAATTCAGAGGGATCAAATAGAAAATGATACTCTACCGTACAGCTCCTATATAGGCATGTGGCGTGATGGCACACTTCCGACCGATTTATAAACATGTGGCGTGATGGGACAAGAGCGCTTGATTGTGGTAAAATTTTGTAGAGATGTGACGATATGGAGGCTCATGCTTCCTGATGGTGCACTTGCGGTGAGCTCCGGTGAATTGCGCCCCCTTTGGTAGACATGTGATGACATAGAGGTACATCCTTCCTCCTATTTGATGGTGCATTTCTGACAGACTATAGACGTTTGACGACATAGTGCAATAGAGTCGTCACGACACAGAGGCACATGCCTCCTCTGTTTTTTACTTTTTCTTTTTTTTTTTCTTCCTTTTTTTTTGACAAGAGTATTTAACTTTATCGATTGAATGGTTCCATTACAAACACAACTATTAAAACACGAAACTATTAATGAATCAGACAGGGCTCCTTTCTTGGCCAAATCATCAACTATGGAATTTGCTTCCTCCTATTTTTTTAGCAAGTTTACACACCAAGTTTTCCTACTGTCATTTCCTCTCATTTGAAAAGAGGCAAATCATGCAGAGCGATTTAAAACCATTTAGTTGTTTTTTTTGGGTGAGTCAACCCACTTAATTGTTACTCTTTATCTTTGATGATACCATGGATTAATTCTCTTAAATTATTTATTTTTATGGGAATCCTAAAATCTTGGAGGAATTTATGTAACCTCCTCCCTTCCTAAAAAAATAATCACAATTTAATTTATAATGATGTTTTACTGCCATAATTATAGACTTATTGATGTCGGCATAATTAGATATATTATTTTAAATAATTATTTACAATTGATTCATCTCATTATTATTAATTTTAAGTTATTATGACATTATTAATTTTAATTTAATTATTTTGAATAATAAAAATTTTACAGTATTATTAATTAATTATGAAAATTATCCTAATATATTAGTTAATTAATTGTGATTATTTAATTAAAATTTTATAAATTTATCATTAAATAATAAAAAATATTGTAACCATTATATTTTTAAATTAATAACTGTCTTACTCATCATTAAAAATTATATGATTATAAATAAATTTTTCATTGCTAGAAGTTTTTAATTCAGAATTATGATAATACCATTCGTTATCATAGATATACATATTACCAATACTAGCATTACAATTGTGATATTGTAATGGATTTTATAAGAATAACAAAATAATTAGAATCCTAATTAAATATTATGGATATGTTATATGTAAGAAATTAAATGATTATATATTATCAGTGACTAAATTATCATTTCTAATGGAATATTAATATTGCTTATTTTATATATGCAACTACAACAATAATATTTATTATTCAAATAAATTGTGTTCTTTTTTTTTATTTGGGTAAATCGGTGGGTAATAACCGTGTTCTAGAACAATAAAATGATGGTTTAGGGAACATGTGGAAAAATTTCATTGTCTTTTTCAATACAACAAGGAAAATGGGACTTTCAAATACCAACACGTCTTGGGTGTGCAATCATGGTAATGTTTTCGCGCTTGCAAACACAGAAAACTTGGAACATGAAGAAACTTCACAAGATCAAAACATTTTAATTCCAATCATTTTCCAAAAGTTGATAGCATTTAGAAAGCTGGGAATATGTAAAAACTATTGCTGGTTGAAGCTGCATCTTAATATAGTCAAGATACAATTCTCTCTCTCTCATGCACAATAAAAGAAAGAATAGCAGATACATTGGATACCAACACCTGCCATTGTATCCAATCAATTGTATACTTATGTGTGCTAAGGGATTGATTTGCCCAAATGTCTACTAAATGAAAACCAAAAATGAATATCCAAAGAAACAAAATTTGAGAAGTACATGGAGGGGAACTCAATTCCACTCCCGATCACACCAAGATCGATAAATTTTTATATTAAACTGGGGATGGAAGAGTTCTATGGACCTGTTGGCACCTCGTGTTTTTTACATCCACTATTGTTTGTTACAAAAGTTCCAAAGGAAAACTGAAATTTATAGGGATTTACATGCACCTTGTGAACTATAATGAGTAATTGCTATAACACAGTAATCCTCGCACTCTGGGTGTGGTTGCTGGAAAATGGGCCTTCATCCTCTCTCTCTCAATGCTTTTTGCTCCATCTTTGTGGTTTTCAGGCTCTGAGGATGCTCTAGCAAGATTTTCAAAGTCTGCCCCAAAGACCTTCTCTCTTCTCTTGTGAAATCGATCACCAGTGCTACTTATATAGGCAGCAGAATAGGCTGTTGAGAGCAGGAGTTCATTTGATTCAGTGAGACGCCTCCAACCATTTATATTCTGATCCAACAATGTAAAGGATATAGGCATACATCATATTGAAGTTTGTCTAGAACCATCCAAGAGAGATTTCATCTAAGAGATTTCATCTGAAAGATTTGAAATTTGAATAGAGTCTTCACCGTGGTATAGCAACTACTCCATACTAACTCCCGAGACTTTGTGCCACAGATTGCTTTCAAACATTTGGCTCATGATCCCAATCCTTTTCTAGAATGGTTGGGCACTCAACGAAGAGTATTCTGCGCAATTTTCATAGACTTTTATGGTGAAAATCGTCAAATATTAGAATCTGATTTCCTCACGACTTTTAGGCGGAACAAGAAGAAGAACCCAAGCCATTGCAGCTCAGGTCTTTCAAAACGCAAGGGTTTATTGTCCCTGATCTTGAACTAGGATTATTATGAGTCCATCATA
>NW_006494904.1:903811-938196 GCF_000471905.2 Amborella trichopoda
GAAGGTTTTTCTCCTTGAGTCTCCACCTTTGACACTTCACCTTCTGGAAAATCTGCAGTTCCTGGAACATAGTTAAAAAAACAACAAACACATAGAAGTGTCAGAAGAATCATATTTGACTCCCTCAATGGACAAAGGTAGTTTCTTCTACCGGACAGTTTAATTACCATGAAATCCATTGACAGGATTAATTTGTTTAGCTTTCCACTCTCTTGGAGCTTTAGAAATCTGCAGTCAGTATGTAAGCCAATATTGTTTGATTAATAATCAAGAAAGATCATGAACTTGTGGCCTTCAAATTCATGATGTTGACAAAGGAGTACTCTTATTTGAATCAAGTGACACCTTTCATTCCATTATTTTCCATAAATATTTAGCCTAACTGTAGTTCCAGGAAATTTGAATTGGTTCTCAGCTAGTCTTTTGTTTTGGCTGGGGAGGGGGGGGGAGGGGGCGAGGGGGCGGAGCAGGGCTGGTGGGGATGTTGTTGGGGTTGGGGTCAGGATCAGTGGGGAAGGGGTCCCCCACCAGTGGAAAGAATGGAATTTAAGATGTCATATTATGGCACTCCACCACCCTGACCACCGATGTTTTGAGCCCATTCCCGGTTCTCTGCTAACCCTTTTTAAGAATTCAATGGTATCTGAAATTTTTATGAATATCTTAGTTAAGGGAAAAACCATGAAACAGCTTGTTTCACTCAAAATACAAATGAAGTAATGTGATTGAGCACCAATTTTACTGACGTCAGCAGATGAAATTTCCAAGGAACCATGCCTCTGTTTCGTGTTGCTGCCTTTGCACGCAGACTCTGGGTTCATTTAGAGCCTTAAGCATCAGAAAATTCTCATTTATCTTAAAAGTGCATCTGAGAGGGAAAATCAATGGAATGAAAACCAATAGCATATTTTACTTGTAAGAGACTTACTCTTCGAGAGGGCCTGTCTTTCAGTTTTGGAAACTGTGAGTCTGTCATTTGTCGCAGCCTGATCAGAAATGATCCTTTCCACCTGTTTTTCTGCAGTAGCTTGATATCAATGTAATGCATGAGAATTCTAGATAAATAAGGTCCTCAGATAACCAAATATCTCTCCCTCCAGGAAAGAAGCTACTCCAAAACCATGACAAAGAAGAAATAAATTGCACAGAATATGGTAAAGCCAGACAAGGCATGGACGAGACTAGAACAAGCTAAGCCAATACTCACCAGCTATTTGGGACAGCCGATTCTTGTGATCTGCATAAAAAATTATAGAACTCGTTCATTTACTCATTACAACTAATGAAGCATGAATTAAGGGTAAATACTTGGCCTTAAAACCAGCATTCCCACCCATAAAAAGAAGCAAAACTTAACAGAATCCATTTGCTCCAGAAAGGTGGATACCTGCTTGGGGACTCCCTTTCTTGGGTGCTCGGCGCATAAAATGTGGTCGAAATTTAGATGTTATGTTAGCAGAGACAAAATTCTCCTTGCACACAGAAGTATCTTTTGTGACACCAATCGTTGGAGTTGTGACGCTGCATTTCAACCGATTAGGTTCCGGATCATCACGACCAAATTTATGACATTGCTCTGGTTTCGGCATTCGAAAATCTGATAACCATAGCTAAGGTCCTCTGTAAAGGTGAACATTGTGAAGATTGAAGAAGTGACTACATCCAATGCAATTAAATGATACCATGAGTTTCCAAGAGGCCTTCTACTGAAGAGGTCTTGCATGTAAGACTAATATCCCAATGAGCTTCTTGATTTTCATATGCAAAATAAATGGGAAGGATATCCTTTGCTCTGGTCCATGAGCGGCATTCTGGTACTATACCAAATCTAACGAGTCCCTGTATACAAGAGCAAAGTTAATCTAAATCTCTCAAGTAAATTAGGGAGCACCCTTATAGAATTCTTTCATGATATCAAGAGTGATATGTATTTGACAACCAAAGGAAGTGGCTATCAGAAATATTTTCTTAAGTTTCCTTTCTCTTTCTTTGTTGTTTGCCAGCTCAAAAGTGCAAAAGAATCAAGAAGTGTCTGAGAAAATAAATGGTGCAGTGTGAGAAGGGGATGTGAGCAAAAAGACACGACAAAAGCATATTAAAATTATCAACCACCTTGTGTTGTGGAACGATTTGAGGAAGAAAAATGTAAGTGAAATTTTGGGACACTTAAAATTTCTACAATGGATGGTGAGATTTACTGAATAACCTTAAAAAAATTTAGAGCAACTTTGAACGCTTTAGAGTCCATCCAAATAGTCCAATAAAGGAATCTTGATGAGACAGTCTTGGGGAGCTCTCCAAGTGAATTGTTAAGACCTCTAATACTTACTGGCCTAGATATAAAGTTTCTAGTACTTACGATGTAGTAATGGATACAGCGATATGGAGTACTTACTGTGCGAGACATCAAGTCTTCACTCCATACTTGAATTAGTGTTAGTCTCATCCACCATGCATGTGGGTAAGGGGTACCTCAATCATTCAGGAAGATTGTTGTGTCCAATGTCATTCACTTAAAATAGAGGTAATAATAATCGGTGTCAAAAATATAGAATAATCGCCTAACATGGTATAAGAACCCTATATGGATCCAGGGTGCCTTGAATTTTTAATCAAAAATTGATATAATAAATTTTTGCGGTGTACAGAGAAGTCTGAGTGTACCAGAAACAGTTCATCAGATGCAAAGAACATGTATGAGATCTGTTGTGTTCATGAAAACTCGAAAGCATAGGAATATAATTTCAGGGGTCCAAAGATCCAGTTGGTCCAGACATGTAGCCATCAATCAACACAAGCAATTCACAGAGTGAGTGAATATTTTTCAATCATTGCAGAATTTTCTGTAGCATATATATTTCAAGACTTACAAGTTAAGAGGAAAGTGGCAAATCGGAGTATAGAAAGGAAATGGGGCTAAGATACTTGTGTACATGGGAGTGATTCCAGGATCTTAGCTGAACCTAATGATGCATCAGATCCCTTTTATTGTAGTTTATTGCTCTTTCTCCTATATTGCTAGAAAATGTTTCTAATGCAAAACAAAAATAAAGAAGATAAATGTTAATATTTACAGATACTATGTAAGCATTCCAAATTGTATACCTTAATTTTGAGTTGCCCTCCTCCAAAAAAATCCCACGCTGCATCATCGAAAGCAAAAGGAGATTCATAAACTACATACTCACGGCCAAGTTTAAAACCATATCTTGGAGAGATTGACGAGAAGAATAGTAAATAAATGAATGAATTGATCACTCGAAAAAATAAAACAGAATTCTAAGCCCTTATGTTATAAAATACTATAGGAAACAATCAAGTAAGTAAATTCTCATGACTGACCTTCAAGAGCCATTCCAAATAACTGCAATGCATGGATGGCGATCGATGTCCTCTTGGTTTGAGGAACTGGAATTAACCCTGATCCTTGCAGAACTAAGGCAGAGGGGAACCTAATACAAATTCATGAGAGAATATGACAAATGAGATGAAAAGCATTGGGATAGTTATATGCCAAGTACATCAAACAAACAACATCTCAACCCCAGTCCTCAGGGCTCAGTATCACTACATGAAGAAGAGGTAAAGATATGGTGATCTATGAAAAGAAAGTGACCACTTATTATCTAGGTGAGCTCCATCAATAAACTGCACTTTGATGAAGAAGTGGCTCATAGGTAATTCCAAACCATACTGCAAGGTTGACAAGATCATGTCACGCAGTAATTGTTTATACATAGAAAACCAAAAAAGCACAAGTGTTTAATAACAAGGAAATCAGTACCTTATCAGACCAAAGGTGCTTCATTTCTTGAAGGCCCTTCCAAACTGGCAAAAATTTACTAAGCCCTAATAATTAAAACCAACAATTATTCTGACATTCATATTTAATATCCAATAAATATAGTGTACTAGTAACCGGAGATGAATAATATTGCACCTATAACATGGCCTCCAAGCAATGAGGGAAGTATAGAGCACGATGTCATGGAGGAGTTGTCAATAGCAACTTCGTCCCCAGATTCAAATTTATACTTTCTTTCGGTGGATATGATGTTCAAAACCTGATAAACAATATATATTTTTGTAAAGTAAAATAAATACACAAATGTGAAACAATCCCTAATTTGGATTTCAATCAGATTTTAGATTACCTTATGTCGACTAAATCGAAGCACATCTGGGGAAACTAGGAAGACCAAGGTATCATCTGCCTCTATTTGTACAGACTGCAATACCAAATGAGAATATTAACCAAACAAAGAAACCCTCTAGGGATGACCAATTTACCTGGGTAAGATGGTTAAAGCTACAACCCGCATGCTCAAAACAGAAGATATGGTTACAAAGAAAAAAAAACTAAAATGCAAATGGGTTATTACAAAATAAAATGGAGTCAGCATTCACCATTAGTGTATGGTTACTAAGGCAAACCCTTTGAAAACAACAATGAATCTGCTGAATATAACATGATTTTAAAAACTAAGTAAATGCATCACTTTGAAAAAAATTAGACATGAACAATAAGAAATTTTGATCCTATGTTATGAAGATAGCGTAATTCAGAGAAATTTCTGATAGACTGATACTCTGCCCATTTTCAGATTAAACTGAAAACAGAAACAAGATTAACCCCCTATACTATACAAACAATAAATATTATCCTCTTCAGAAACACACAAGAAACGGAAAATATGGCTATAGTCCATGGGAAAAAAAAACAAAGCACATAGATACAAATAAATGCAAGAAATATAAATGCAATTCATCCATGATTTTCCCCAATTCACATCAAAAAAAAATTTGAGAAATGTTTTACCAGATGAAGGGCAGGAAGGGGAGTTTCTCCCTCAATGCAAGAGATTTTCGAGTCAACAACAATGTTATCACCAAGACAGGTCCAGTTTCTCTCAAGCAAAGCGGATTTCAAGCCACACTCTACAGCTTTTGCAATCAGTGAGCTCGACTCCACCTCTTCCTCCACCTTCACCTCCACCTTCATATTCACGAAATGATCCATATGTTCCACAGAAACACCAAATATAATGAAACACACCTCCACAATTGACTTGATAACTTTTAAATCACTCATAAAAAAATCAGAACAGGGGAGTTAAGGAGGAGGGAAATGGTGAAAAAATTACATCATCTACATTTAGGGTTTCTGTGATTTCCTTTACAGCTATCTCAACGGCTTCGATCTGAGAATTCTAATAAAAGATGGAGCGTAATTGAAGATGAGTTAGTAATGGAAAAATAGAAAAATAGGAGATGATAAAAAAAGAAATTAGCGGAAAATTAAGCATACTCGATAGATGATGAAGATATTGGAGACTTGCACGAAGCAAGCGATGGACAAGTTTCGGGAGAGTTTCCAGGACAGGGATTCAAGCTTTGTTGAAAGAGAGGGAGGGAAAGGAAATGGGTGAGAGACAGAGAGTTGCAGGATTTTGAGAGAAGAACGAAGGTTGAAGGGAGGGACGGCCCTCAAGAGAAGTTTGTTCCTGAACATTTCCATCTCTCTCTACTCAAACTCTGCAATCCTTCAATGGAAAACTTCAAAAAGCGCGCGGGAAGTGGGGAGCATGAAGAGCCCGCACGTTGGCGCACCAAATTACCGGGGAAAAGTAAAGGAAGTGTCACCAAACCTCATAAATTGTTTGGCTTAGAAAATTGTTTAAGGAAAATGGTCTGACAGGGAAGCAGCCCCTATCAAAATAAGTGTGGCCTACCCTCATCAATCACCAAAATTAGAATTCTTTTCCTTTTTTTTTTTTTTTTTTTTTTTTTTTCTTTTTTTTGTAGATGAGAGTGTTGAAAAACCTTCACATCTATCGTCTCGGCTTTGAATATTATGGTTGTAAAGAAAAATTATGATTTCAAACTCTAAAACCATCCATTTCGCACTAAAAATAAGTGTTTATAGACCCGCAAGATTTGTATATTTTTTAATTTTAAATTTTATTATTGGCGTTAAAAATTGATTTTAAAATCATCATGAAGATTTTCGTTGCTGAAAGTGTTTGGAATGAAGTTTTCATAGAGGGTAGACTTTATAGAAACTTCTTCCATTGTTTAAAGGGAAAAGTTTATATAGAGCCAAGGCTCTAAACAATCAAATTAGAGCCTACCTCAAAAACTTCACTAAAAGATGTTGTTTTGATGCCTAAATATCCTCAAATTGATCATCTCGACATCAAGATGCATGGACATGAGAAAAAAAAAAAATGGATTTCAAGTTTGGAAATAGTGTATTTTGTAATGCATTATTGGACCGTCATTTTTCAAGATTTTCCAATTTTTATAGATAGGTCAATCTACACTATTTTTTAAGCTTTAAACTTTATAAATAAAGATAAAAAAATATTTTAAAGCTATCACAAGATTTCTAGTATTGAAACCACAGTTCTTAATACTATTTGAAGGTAGGCTCTAATTTGTTTGTTTAGAGCCTAAGCTCTATACAAACCGCACCTTTATTTAAACCATGTGCAACACACTTCGTGCACATGACCCATGTAAAATTCACGTGTAGAAATGACATCGTGTATATGGAGTGCACGTGTGACCCCACATAAAATTCATGTATAGAAATGACATCGTGTATATGGAGTGCACGTGTGACCCCACATAAAATTCATGTGTAGAAATGATATCTTTTATATGGAGCAATGCACCTAGTAGGACATACAATGGGCTTGGGCCGCAAAATGTGGCTCGAGGACCAGGCTACCACGGCTTGAGTACAAGGCCAGGCTGGGGCCCGGGGTAGGGCTGTAATGGGATTTGAAAGTAGTTAGAGATACCTTCTACACATTATTCAGTGCTCATTAATGAAAAATCATGCGGGTATTTCAGGGTGACTAGAGGATTGCAACAAGGGGTCCCCTCTCACCTTCCCTCTGCACTCTGTTTGTAGAATCGTTTAGTTTGATGCTTTTAGATGCAAGTAACAGTGGTCTCTTATTGGGGCTATCTCCTTCCAACAATGGCCCCTTGTATATCTTATTTAACAGTGTGCACATGACTGTGCTCCTTGTAGAAACTTCACAAAATCAAGTTCAAAGTTTGTGGCCCTTTCTTAAGTGTTACAAGCTTATCTCAGGAGCAAAAGTAATCATGGGTAAGACTAGACTAATGGGCATTAACGCACATAGGAATAGGTTCATGGTCAAGCCAAGTGGACGAATCGTGGGGTAGATGCATTGTTGACTAAGGGGCTTTTTGGGTATTTGAAAATCTATTACAGAAAACATATTACAAGCAAATATGAGATTTATTAAAAATAAAAATAAATTACATAAGATTTTCCTAAAATATGTGAAATCGGAAAATGGAAATAAATTACTCAAGATTTCCCCAAGTGAAATCTATTACAAGTAGATTGTGAAATCGATTAGGCAGGTAATCGTGTCTTACCCAAAAAAATTCTCTCCCCTGCTATTTTCACTTTCACATCCATACTCCTTCTCTCCTTAGCACATCCATTTTTCAGAAAATGTTTAGGCATTCCGGTAGGCTGCCTCGCTTTTTATGGGATCCAATAATTGAAAGATTCCAAAAAAGCTAGACGTACGGAGATACAATATTATGGGCCTTCCAAAAAAAGATGGACATTTGGGTATCTAGAAACTAGGAGTTATGAATGAGTCTGTATTTACCAAATGGTGGTTGAGGCTGAGTCGAGACTCGTATGGAGACAGGTGATACTAGACAAATGTGGAATTGATGAGAAGGTTTCTAACAAATAAACTCCCTTTGTGGGACTTAACACCAATGGTTTGGAAAGGCATTAACTCTATTAGAGAATTATT
The DNA here is from genome assembly GCF_000471905.2 of Amborella trichopoda. Next base: position 911,626 of record NW_006494904.1, read on the forward strand.
CTCATCATATAATAGGGGCTAGGACAAGATTTTGGTCTAGTAAATGGATTAGGGAGTATCACTAAGAATCAAATTTCTTGACCTTTATAAGTCCACAACTCAGAAAACCTATTTTCTTAATGAGTTTGTCATTGCAGATGCAAACCAGGTTCCATGAGATGTAGGCTTTATTTATGTTAGAAGAGTTGATTTTTGTCATTGATCAACAATTTTCAACCATATGCTCTACAAGTTCTTTTACAACCCCAAAAAATAAGATAAAACGGTGTCGGAACTAACTCCTGGAGGGGAATTTGCGGTTAACTCTCTTTATGCTCAAATTCGCAGGCATAGGTTTCAACAAAGCAGCATGGCAATAGCCAAAGTATGGTCTTTGATAGTGCCTATTAGGGTGAGAGCTTTCATGTGGTTGTTGGTTCAGGACAGAACACATTTGATGAAACAATTGAAAAAGGGTGAAATGGTGGAAATGGTACTCACTAATATTTCTTTGTTATGTAAAGTGGATGGCGAGACCAACAATGATATGTTCCTGCACTATCCTTTTTCAGAAGAATCTGGGAGTGGGTCATGGATAGATCACAGTGGAACTGGGTTATCCCTGATACTTTCGATCATTTTTTTGAGTCGAGTTTTTCCCCTTCTTTTTCTTGCGAGGGCATTGCTCTCTCGAGAATTACCATAGCATCTCTGTGCTGGAATTTGTGGAGAGAGAAGAACTTTATAGCATTTGAAAGTAAGACAAGGAAGAGTATCTCCTTTACCCCATTCATCCTCAATACCATTTGGGCCCAAGCCCAAACCGCCTTTAAAGATGCAGGAAACGTTTCTATACTTCCATTATGGCCATCCAATTTAGACAAGCAAGTCACATATATGCTTTCCCTCCCATCCAGCAGTCCAATTTGGATCAAGAGAGTCGCATACCATTTGATTTGGATTTGACGCCTCTGAGTATTTTATTTTTCGTTTTTTTTACAAATTGTATAGATATGAAATTTGGTACGTATCATTTTCTCAATGGGTTGCACTTGCAAGAAATATTTTAAAAAATTTTTATTAAAATATAATGACCAAAATACCCCTTAAAGCTTTCAAGAGTATTTTTGTCATTTTATTATTATTATTATTATTATTATTATTTACAAGTGCGTGTTTAAGAAAGGAGTGGACATCCAAAATTTGGTGTCAAAATAATTTTTAGAAAAAAATTTAAAATAAAATAGTGTAGAAACGTGACGTTGTGATTGGAGCCATTTTAGTCGTCCATTCAAAATGGACGGTTGGATAAGAGGAAGCATATAAGTATTATGTTGTAGAGGAAGCATAGAAAGCTTGCCCTAAAGATGCAACCAAAGAATTTTTTTCATTAATAGGAGAGACTTACTCTTAAGTAGGAAGATAAAGATTGTGAAACCACATGTAGAATGGGTCAAATTGAATTTTGATGGGAGCATTAGAAATGAAGGTGAGATGGCTGGGTGTGGGCTTGCTTAGGGCTAGCAGCGGCTCCACCATTTGGACATGTCAAGGTATTTTACATCCCTATCGTATAAATGAGGCTGAGCTCTAGACTCTAAAACTGTATTTTTATAGTGGGCTCAAAAGATACTAAGTTGATTGTAGAAGGAGACTCGGCCAATGTTGTAAAATGGAGCAATGATCCAAATTCCATTCTCTGAATCTGGAGCGCCACTATGGATAAAATTTTGTACAAGCTTTTTAGGAGAGTTACAATTTTTGTCCAGGTAAAAAGAATGGCGAGGTTGATAGGCTCGTGACGAAGGCAACATGTACTTGCTTTGTTTTTCCGGAAAATTACAAATCCCAAGACTACACCTTCTATACAACTTGTCCTAATCTAATTTTTTTTTTTCATTTTTTTCCCTAAAATACACCTTCTATATAAATACCCCCCAACTAAATAAAAAATTAAAAAAATACCTAAACTACCCTTCCTTAGTTTTACTTTACTTATGCCTCTCTCCTCCATCCCACCAAAATAGGGACACTCGGGCACTATGTGGAGTGTGATCCGGCTCTCTCCCCTCCATCCCACCAAAATAGGGGCACTCGGGCACTATGTGGAGTGTGATCCGGCAGTAGAGCTCCGGCACTATATAAAGTGCAGTCCGACAGTAGATGTTACTGGATTCCAAGGCTCCAGCACTATCTAAAAGGCAGTCTAGCAATACTCAGTTTCGGTCCGATAGTTATCTTAGGGCGATCCGGCACTTATGCGTTAGTTTCGACAATGTGCGACTAGGGTCCAAAAGTCAACGACAAATTTAGCCAAAATGATTTTTTTGTATGAGAAGGGCATTTCCATCTAAAAAAATTGAACTTTTTCCCTTAGAGGTATTTGCATAGAGAGTTTGTTTTGGAGAAAAAGTGATTGAAAAAGTTAGATAGAGTAAGTTGCATAGAAAGTGTGGTTTTGGGTTTTTGTTTATTTTTTGTAATTTTTTCTTGTGTTTCTGCTCCCCTTGTTCTTTTTGGTTTTCATGTTTGTTGTCATTTTTCATCATCTCAATAAAATCTAGTTAAAATTAAACAAATAAATAAATAAATAAAAGTAGTCCAAAAGAGGCTTTAAATTGGTACTTCTTTTGGTCCACCAAAAGAATAAATTTGACCAAGCATTTTGCATGTTCCTCTTTATAGTAACGACACCATTGAATGAGGAGGATTCCTTCCTGCCATTCTTCCAAGCTTCAGTTCAACTGTACAAAGAAAAAAAAAAATGTTGTTTGGTTCAGGAAGGTGGGTCTCTCTCTCTCTTAAATAATTATGGTGAGGGACCAAGCATTTCTTTTTCTCTACGTGGACAGCTGGAGTTGGGGTTCTGAAGTCATGGTCTGCATCTCTCTCAAGGTATGGTCTGCATCACTCTGCACACCTCTCTCTCTCTCTCATGTACATTCATGTGAGCCTCCTCCTTTATACCACCAACTGCCCCTGCTCTCTTTACAATCACAAGCACAAGCACAAAAATAGATGGTACCTATCATATAGTTTGAACTAGGCACACATTTTACTTGGCATCCTTCATTCATAATGGACTGGAGATTCTTAATGCTGTAGATACATCCATTATACAGATGCAGGTGATGTACGTCTCGCCATGTCTGTCGAATGTATTTGCCTTTTTTATCATATATATAGGCTGGCAATGGACCTGTTGGCCCGGCCCTAAAAAAGTAAGTCTAGGCTACAAAATGCAGCCCGAGGGCTAGGCAACCATGACCTGAGGATAGGGCTGGGTCGTGTTGGGTGAGATCTGTGACACGGCAGACCTGGGTCAGCCTTGACAGATCCAGGGCCGGGCCATCCTTGAGGGAGTAGGTGCCGGGCTGTTCCAACCCACTACCAGTCCTATACATATACATGTATGGATGATAAATTATATAAGGGTGCAGTTGGCATACGGATGCATCCGTACAGTTAAGGTGTCCCTTCAAATTTTATCATGGTATATAATTTTGATGTAAAATGTTCTTAGGATTATCTCAAAATCTATTTTTATATCTAATTATAAAATTTTAAATTTCAAAATTGGTTAAAATCAAGTAGATCTATAAACATATGAAAATCTTGAAAATGGACGGTGTAGATAATATGTTGTAAAATACACTATTTTTGAGACTTAAAATCTAGTTATTTTTTATGGTCATACATCTCGATGTTGAGATGATCAATCAAAGGGTTTTTCAACATTAAAACTATATTTTCCGATGGATTTTTGAGGTACATCTGTAGTTCTACATTATAAGCTTACATCCTTGTATAAACTTTTTTCATTATATAATTCCTTTATAAATTCCCAAATTCATGAATTAGAAAGGGATATTGTTATGCAAAAACTTAAGAGTGTGTTTGATACATGGAGTTTTTGGGAGTGGAAGGGATTCTCTCACAAATTATAAAAGATTCAAGAGAGGTTCCAAAAATGAACTCATTTTAACACTAAAAAAAACCTGCAATGGAAGGTCGTCCTTCCACCCTAAAAGAAAAAAGATGGATACCTCGTTTACCACAATTATAATTCCAAATAAGCATTCAAATTTGTGTAGATCTTTTTGGTGCCCTCCAAGTTTAAAGAAAATGACGTTCAACCTTTTACCATTTTTTTTTCATTATCCAAATTATAATATTTTCTATTCTTATTTTTCTAATGACCCTCTAATCAAAATCTAGAAAAGGACTTCCCCCCCCCCTTCACTCCTCCCTCTCTCTCTCCATCACTCATGGACCCCTTCCATTCTCTCTCTAGACCTCCATTGAACCCCCATCTCTCTCTCCCTCTCTCTCATTACATCTGATCCTTGATCCTCCAGTGCCTGGTCATAGAATTTGGTACTTATTATTTACTATTTTTAACCTCAATCAATTTTAGTTTGTGGAATAACTTTGATTGGTTAAAAATGACAGTCTTAATGACATCCTGGTATTTGTTTTACTTCTATGTTTTTACAAGTTGGTTTCTAATCTCTCTCAGTTTTGCATAGATCTTGACGTTGAATGCAAAGAAATTACTTTACCATCGACTAGGAACGAGATTTCAGACAAAATGAGTCCTAAGCAAGCGCAGGCCAAAACCGAGTGTTCTTAGTTAATCGAGGCTAGAAATATAGACAACCTATAAGCTTCAAAACTTCTTGAAAATGTTGCTGATTCTCAAGGATGATGCTCAATGATCGTCAGGCAGATCAAGAATGTGTTCACAAACTAATTTTGGAGTTTCATACTTAATTGAGGTTAAAATGAGCTTTCGATCCATGACAAGAGAACCCAGAGGTATTTAAATGAAGTCTCAACTGAGTGAAGAACACTCATAACCAACTGCACTTCTAACCAAACTCATTGAGACTTTGATTTTTGGAGTTGCATCACAATTGACTCTACAAAATAGCAAGCCCGGCCCGGACTAGGAAGACTCAAATTCAAAAAGAAGCCGGCTGCACCTCTATTGGACCCAGTGTTACTAAATGTCGGTTCTTGAAGTATTAGACACACCCTTAACGTATAATCTCTTTGTGATTTAATCGGGTGTTGGGTGAATATACCCCCAATAAAACAATGGACAGAGTGAAACAACTGTTAAAATTGTTGGACGAATGGAGGAAGAAGCATTGCTGTGAATTTGTACTTAATAACACAATAGATATAAAATGAACACACTTTTCTCACTCTTAAAGTACAAATACATAGTACATAGATATATAGACCTCTTAGGACCTTTGTAGATTCTTTCCATACGAGTTTTCCCTCTCTTATCATACACCTATTTGTTTAAACGAATTTACAAAAATACAGAAGAAAGTTCTAATTTTCATAGATTCCATATTCAAATGCATGTGTGACATGCTTTGGATTCCTCTCTCTCAATCTTGGAATTGTAAATTTGTAATATTAAAAAAAAATTTAATATAACATTTCAAAATTGCCCTTCGCATAAGTTTTCCAAAATGTTCCTTATAAAATCTTCAAAGGCCCAAAATAACCTGAACCAAAATCAAGCTCATTTCCCAAAAAAAAAAAAAACTCTCAAAGCTCCACTCTCATGTAAGGTTTCAAAGAATTGCAGAGCCCAAGATCTTTAGCCTTTTAGGTGAGACTAACAGATGGGGGATAAGGTTCCCTAAAACACAGATGATTTCTCATAAAGAAATTGAGATTACTGAGATAACCACAACAAAAACAAGAGAGAAAATAGTTTTGCCTTTTTTATGCAAAATCTCTCTAAACTTTGATCCGAAATCTCTCAAAAATTTCAATTGGAAATTGGGGTTTTTATGGACGTGAAATTCACTATTCATCTACTATAACTACATTTCACAATAGTTGGGGCGAAAGTCGATTGCCCCTTGGCATAACAATGATGAAAAACCACCAAAAGTACTCTGGTCTTTGTAAGAGTTTGGACATGAAAAATTGAATTTAGACCATTCAAGATTGTTGTAACTCATAAATAGATCTTGTTAATCATCTATGTTCATCAGCCACAATATGACCCACATTTTTTTAAGGTATTAAACCAAAACCTCTAAGTTGATTTGAAGCACTAGATAATCTAATTTAAATCATTTTAAATTACAGGCCTGTTTTCATATTTGGAAACCATGTATTCCAGTACTACAGCATTCCCCTATTTGACAACGTACGAGTTTTACAGTAAAGTGGATACAACGGATTTGCTTCTCTTATTATTAAGGCTAAAAAGTGAATACCGCCAGTTCTATGGGGGATTGTGGAACTTGGGTTGACACGCCCTAAAAGACGTCAGATAACAAAACTGAATGCTGAGAGGTTGCCGTTGTTAATGGTTGACATTATCCACACAGTAGGGAGGGGATGCGCGGGCCGCCCGGCCCTGAAAAAGTAGGACCTGAGCCACAAAATGTAACCTAAGAAGGGTCAGGCTAAGGCCATTACCAGAGTGAACCCAGCACGACCTATGTGCCAAGGGTCCAGATTTTTAACCTTTTGGCAACAAGCGATCCAGAGCTTTGGAAGCGTCAATCCGTGTCATAAAAAGCATCATAAAATTTGACCCTACATTGTCATCACAAACAAGTAGCATAAAAGGTCAAGGGAAAAGGACAGTTCCACCCCAATCAAAGATTCCAAGGCTAGTAATTTGTATGGTGTAATACTGTAAATGAGAACATGCTAGCAAATGAAAAGAAGTTTAAAAAAGGTCCTATTCAATCGTAGACTTTTTCCAAAATTCTTTATCTTACTAAGGGATTTTTGATAAAAAAAACAGAGTCTAGGTTACCCTATATGTAATTCGCTGTCAATTTGAGAATTTGAAGCTCAACAAATGGTGTAGCTCTATTGATTATAGTGAAGAATTAAAATGAACGACACTGAATTGTCAAAAAATAGAGCTTGAAATAGCCTATTTTAAGGTTCAAAATCATTCATTCTTATATTCACAATCGTGTTGTTTGAGATTATCAACTTGTAAAAGTTTCTGTCCAAGTTTGTTTTTGAATGAATGGGTCATGCTTTAGAATTTTGCACAGAAGAAAAATATTATCATCATGATAAGAGTCTTTTTTTTCCACTATTTGGGTCGGGTATACATATCCCGATCTGTTACTCTAGTCTAGTAATGAGCATATTAGTCATAAATTCACATATCATTTCTCACTACTTCCAACAATATCCTTTTGGGTCTCATTATACTCTTTTTTAGCTTTCCACTTGAATCAACTCGCACCTCCTAACATATATTATATTAGGTCTAAGCCGCATATGATTAGCCCACCTAAATCTACTTTTTCTCATTTGATCGTCTATTGGAGCCTTACTTACGTTTTTCCAAATAAATCATGAATCTACAAAAAAATATATATAAAAGTAAAATAATACCATATCTTTCGATGATATTTTTTCTTAGTTTACAAGATGAAATGGAGCTCGCCTTTTACCATTAGATGTTGAATTCAAAATGGAATTGGCTGCATCGATAATTATCGTTTTCCGCATGGTTCTCCGGCCGGAGTGTGTCTCGAGGATGATGGATAGGGAGGCTCACTTTAGCATCCTATACATCGGGTTTGATAAAGTGTAGAATAGTGACTCTCTCTCTCTCGATGTTGATGATGTAGAAGAGGTATTATCAATCTCTCTTTTCATTTATGAAAACTGTAATGGATTTATTACGAATAGTGCATCACTTTCCCCTAAAGATTTGGCACTCTCTCTCCCCTGAGTTGTCAGTTTTTGCATAATGTGGATCTTGGTAGCCTAACGGTGAAACACAAGTGAATTTGTGTTTTAGATACAGGAAAATAGGGGGACCGTCACTCGGTGCGATGGCAGCGCGGTTTTGAATCCTCACCAAAGGTTAGGATTGTTTCCGGTTCACCCCTCTCGGGATCTTGTGTTATTATACAAGTAAATAAGGTGGAATCAAATATCATTTTTATTAGTAGAGTTTTTTTTTTAAATTATTTGAGTTTGGCTATATGAATCCTGATCCATTATTGCTCTATCAAAGATCGTACCTTCATAAAGCGATCAAAGACACGGACCAACGGAAAGTAAAAACAATAACATTCGGGTGAGGTTTATATAAGGTGCTCACTTTATGTACAAGTAAGGTACACTTCTAAACTTCGTAAGAAGATGTAGTTTTGGTGTGAAAAGCATTATAATGGTTTGAAAATCTATGTTCAACCCTTATTATAAAATTTAAAATATAAAAAATGATCTAAATCGAGCAGATCTATCAACACTTGAAAATCTTGAAAAATAAACAATCTACATAACTTGTTACAAGATGCACTATTTTAAGGATTCAAATTTTTTTTTTTTAACATCCCTACATCTCAAGGGTGAGATGATCAATTAGAAGTTTTTCCAACTTTGAAAAATTATTGCCTACTAGATTTTTGAAGTGCACCTTACTTCTACATGAAGGTCACAACTTCATATAAATTTTTTCCATGACAATATTTGTATCATTTTGTTGGTGTAATTCCGACGCTTGATCAACTTGCTCATATGAAGAACACTTTTGAGAACCCCATATGAGAAACACACCTTTCTCCCAACCAAAAAGGACATTTCTCGTTATTTTACAGCCTTGTCATTTTAGCTTTAAAAGTAAAAAAAAAAAAAAGAAGAGAGAAAAAGAAAAGAAATTTATCGAATAAATGAAGAAAGTAAGCCTCAAAGGAGTAGTAGCCCCCATCTTCCCTTTCTCTCTGCGCGAACAAACCTCCCCCTTCCCCAACAAAACAGAGGGAGAGGAGAGAGAGATTAAAGCAGAAAAGGTGAGGGGGACATGAACCATGGCACCACTCTCACACCTAATCCTCCTCTCTCTCGTCCTCACCCTTGCCCCAACCCCCTCCAAACCAGAACCCCTCAAACTCACCCTCTTCCGCACTCCGTCTCTTCCCCACCACTCTGACTCCCTCCTCCTCGCTTCCCTCTTCCGCGGCCGCCGACACCCAGGCCTCTCGGTCCCGGTCGTCTCTGGCGCCCCTTTCGGTTCTGGCCAATACTTTGCCCATCTGCGCGTCGGCTCTCCCCCCCAAACCCTTACCCTTGTCACGGACACCGGCAGCGACCTCATCTGGCTCAAATGCTCCCCCTGTCGGAATTGTAGCCATCACAAACCCAACTCCGCCTTCTTCTTTCGCCATTCTGCCTCCTTCTCTCTCGTCCACTGCTACTCTAGCGCCTGCTCCCTTCTCCCACCTCCGCCTCACAGCCATTGCAACCACACCCGACTACATAGCCCCTGTCGATACAAATACACCTATGGCGATAGTTCAGTTTCTGAGGGCTTCTTCTCAACCGAGACCGCAACAATGAACACGAGCTCAGGGCGGGAGGCTCAGGTTCCGGGCATTGCGTTTGGGTGTGGGTTCGAGGCCAGCGGGCCGAGCTTGTCTGGGCCAAGCTTCAGTGGCGCAGTTGGTGTGCTTGGCCTTGGCCGTGGCGCGGTCTCCTTCGCTTCACAGGCCGGCCGCAGCACCTTCTCATACTGCCTCGCTGACTACACTGACGCCCCGCCTCTCAGCAGCTACCTCCTCCTGGGGCCCCACGAGCCCACCAAGCCCATGAGCTTCACACCCATAATCACGAACCCACTGGCTCCCACATTTTACTACGTCGCCATCGAGAAAGTAAGCGTCCAAGGACGTTCGCTCGAAATCGAGCCATCAGTATGGGCGGTCGACAGCGAGGGCAATGGCGGGACAGTTATCGACTCCGGCACCACTCTCTCCTTCCTCGTCGAGCCCGCGTACCGCAAGATTTTAGCCGCTTTCGAGGAGAGAGTGGGAAAGAAAGAGAGGGTCCCAAAGGTACAGTCATTTGATCTGTGTGTAAATGCCAGTGGTGAAGTGAAGCTGCCGACGCTAAAGCTCGGGCTCAAGGGTGGCGCAGTAATGGCGCCACCACCGAGCAACTACTTCCTAGAAGTGGAGCCGGGTGTTAAGTGCTTGGCCATACAAAGCGTGCCCAGGGCCGATGGTTTCTCCATTTTGGGGAACTTGTTTCAACAAGGCTTCCTTTTCGTCTTTGATAACGAGCGATCTCGGCTCGGGTTCTCTCAAACCGGATGCGCGTCCTAGTGGGGTGGCCTCGCCCAAAGACCTAGACAAGAGGAGTCGCCCTCGAATCCTCCGGGTGAACAACGAATATTAGCAGTGCTACTTTAATTCTTAAGGCGGAACAGATAAAAAAAGAAAATGTTTTTTAAGTTTCAAAATTTGAAGGATGTTTGAATTCACTCTCTCTGTCTAGCTGCGTTGTGTACTATTCGTTGTAATTATTAATTTTGGAGAGAGAGAGAGGAAGTTGGTAGAAAGATGAAGGAGAAAAGTGCGAGGAGATTAGGTAAAAAAAAGTGAAGGGATATAAATGCGGTGGGTTAATGGAAGTAGGTTAATGAGTGGGAGTGGGAGTGGGTTCACGTGAAATAGGGCATTGCATTTTTCTTGGTTTTTTAGCGACATTCTTGCAGGCTGACACTGCTGCGTGGGGTTTGTCTGGATTAGGATATGATGGGATGGGATGGGATGGGATGGGTTGGCTCCCATTTTCTCCTTCATGTGCGCCTCTTTATTACTCCCTCTTTTTTTGTCAGATTTTATAGGGAGAGTATCTTCCTTTCCCAATATTTTCTTACCAGATACAATAATATCGTTGGTAGATAAGGGTGGCAATGGACTAGACGAGACTTGAGACCCCACCAACTCCAAGCACCTCAATACTATTCGAGTTTGCGTTTGGGTCCATCCAGATCTGGCCCGTGCCAGTAGTCGATGGGATTGAGTATGTATTCAAATTTTGGACACGAATATTATTTGGGTCTGATTTTCAGTTTGATCACACCTGTTGCCACCCCTATTCTTAGAGTTTTGTTTTCAACCGGTTGGAATCGGCACAAGATAGAATAACATGAAATAATAATATAGAAATTAAAAGTACATGGATTATTCAAGGGAGCACAAGTAATCATCCAATGGCTAAAATTTAATCTGGGAGCATTCAAGGGCTACAAATTGATTTACTGTTTATTTATTATTTTTTATGTATTATTCTACCTAAAATTGGGATGCTGATTCATTTTTGTAAGGTGCATCAAATAAAAACAAAAGTAAAATATTTTAATTAAATTTTTAACTAAAATACCTTTAAATATTTTATAGGCATTTTGGTCAACTTTTATTCAAAATATTCTTAAATTTTATTTGGTGCATTATTTATATATGAACGCCCCAAATTTTGCATAAATAACAACTGTAAAAATGAAAAATAAAATCAATTTGTGGCCCTTGGATGAGCCAGGATCAATCTGAGCCATTGAACGCCTAAACACCTGCTAGATGTGGATGCTATACCATTCCATGTGATAAAGTATTTGCTAAGGGGTTTAAGGGTTGCACCCTTGTAGTGTGAGAAGAAGACAGTAGAGTAGGAGTAAAGTGAGAGATGGAGGGAGTGGTACAGAACGAAGATGGCGGTGTGGTTTTTGAAGCAGGTGGTGGCTTTGTGGTTTTTATTAAATTCAACCCTAGTAGTCGTTTATTGTCTGGGGCGAACTTTTTTGTGGTGGGTTCTTTCTCTCCGCCCTCTACTGACATCTTTGGCTTTTCTGATTGGGCTAGAAGAAGCTGGGGGTTGTCCTATACTCCTAAGGTTAAGATCATGGCAGATAACAAGATCATCTTTTTCTTGTGCTCGAAAGAAGATGTTGTTGCAGCTTTACACAATTGTTTTATTCGTATTAGAGGAAGACTTCTGTCTCTTGAGCTTTGGAAACCTGCATCCCATCTTTTTTATTTGCAGAAGGAAAGTCTCTGGATCCGGTTTTCTGGTATTTCTTTTCACGCTTAATCCTTACTTACTTTTAGTAAGTTGGCAAATAAATGTGGTGAGTTTTACGATATTGATAAAGCTACTTTTGATGGTGTTTGACTTGTGTTTTGTCTGTATCAGTATTTGAAAATTGTGTGGTATTCCCACTCCCAAGTTTGTCGGGCTTCAAGTGGGCCAGGAGTCTTTTTTTATTTCAGTCACGTGTGAATTGAAAGAAAAGGGTAGTGGGTCTTTTATTATTCAAAGAAATGACCCAAACAGTCAATGGCGGAGATGGGATGGTAGAAAGTTATTCGTTGGCGTCCTCATGTACCTGCCAAGCCTGTTCCAGACGGTGTTTCCCGACCATTGAATAATTCCCAGATTCCTAGGACAGGGATGAGGGAATTTCAAATTTTAAAACTTTGTAAACAGTGGATTCCTATGGGACGTTTTGCGAATTTTGAGGCGACTTCGTCGGCGAACGTTTTGGATAATGCTGATGGTTCAAAGCTGATTTCATTGACCGCATGTCCACCTAAGACCATAAGTTTGATATTAAGGTAGAAGAAAAGGTGGGAGGTCAATCCCTACGCCAGGGATTTTAGGCTCGATTTGCGATGTTTGAGATGATGGCGGGTAACCACGTGGACGCCTGCTCTTTCCCTGTGCGAGCATGCGTGAAGGATGGAGCCTTCTTCTCCATTCTTCTGAAGAGTCTTCGTTCAGCGGGGTATAGCCATTTCTTTAGGACGAAGTTGGTGGCTGCTGCTTTATCCCTAGCTGGTCATCGTCTACATTCGTCGGCGGCTCTGCAGTTTGTTCTGGCGGTGCTTAGCATTATGTATCCTCTTTGGCATCGTCGGGCTGCCAGGAAGAAGCGCTCCTCTGTCATGCCATCTTTTGACCCGCTCATAATCAATCCTTTGGCTCTAGTTGTGGTGTATGAAGAGGTTGTCCCTATTGCTATGATGGATGAGGGTGTTGTGGAGTTCCCCCCATTGCTATTGTAAATGGAGGGCAGGTGGAACCAGAAGTCGCCTTGGAGGATGCTGATGGCAAGGATGGTGGAACTTGGGAATGCTGTAGTTACTGCGGAAACTATTGTGCCTCTGAACGTGATCCCATCTAATGAGCGACCTTTACTTCTCCACTAGTCAGCAGTGCCTACTGAGATCCCGACCCCTGTTCCTGCAGTGCATGTTTCTCCTTCTACTGATCAGGTGGATTCTTCTGGAGTTAAGGTAGTTGTTATTGTTCATGACAACAAGATGGACTTTGATGTCCTCATTGGAGTTGTTTTCAAGGATATAGTGGATAAACTTAGAGCTGAGTATGCTGAGAGAATTTCTTTTGGTGCTGGGCAGGGGTCCGTCGACAAGGCAAGCAAGAATGTCGCTTCTGGTGGTCAGATATCTCCCTCGAAGAATGTGGCCAAGAAAAAGAAGAAAGGAAAGAGCTCGATGAAAGGCACTAGAACTTTGACTCGACTAATGGCTTGGGGAATCTGACCAGTAGGTATTGTTATTCGTGAAGCACAGGTCATTGAACTTAGCTCTTCCTCTCCGTCTTCTTTGGACTCTGCTCTCGATGAGGTGGTGGACATGGAGGCTTTGGACGAAGAGGCTATGAATGCAGAGATGGAGACAGAGAGGTCGTCTGGCTTTAGCGGGGATGGGTATGGTTCCTCCCTCTCTAAACCTTTTTAATGTTAGTCTTATCTTGGAATGTTAGAGGTCTTGGTGACCGCAAATGTAAGAGAGATGTTTTGTTTTTGGTTTGCAAATATAGACCCACTGTACTTATCCTTCAGGAGACCAAACTTCTCAGTCCTAATTTATCTGGGACTCAAGAAGTGTGGCTCCTAGAGCTTTAGATTTTGTGCGGTTAGATTATGTTGAGGCCTATGGGGGTATTTGGATGTTGTGGGATCCTTCTATTTTACGGTCTTTTGCTTTGGTGAAAAAAGACAATTTCTTGCTTGTTGGTTTTGTGGGTCCTAAGGCTGACTTTCAGTAGGACCTGCTGAATGTTTATGGTCCGCATTCTTTTGATAAAAAAGTTTCCTTCATTTCTAATATGGATGATGTTATTTCTCAATTCCATTTTCCCATTTGTTTAGGGGGGATTTTAACTTTACCTGATGGCCTGAAGAGAGTTCTAATGGTGGGGTGATCAATGCATCTATACGACTCTTTAATCGATTTATTGAGAGCCACGATTTGCTTGATCTTCCAATTTTTGGTACGACTTTTACTTGGACCAATGGTAGTGTCTGAAATTTTTCTATGTCTAAGCCAGATAGATTTCTGATTTCTGAAGAGTGGTCTGATTTGTTTCCCTTGGCTTCTGTCAAAGCTCTCCCTAGACTCTGATCATACCCCTTTGATGTTGTCTTCTAAAGTTTAGTTGGGGGGCCCTAAACCTTTTCGGCTAGACATTGGTTGGCTGCAAGAAAATAAAGTTATTGAGATTATTAGAAGCACATGAGTTAATTCGATTTCCATTAGCCCTTTAGATTTCCAATTCCACAAAAAGTTATAGAATATTAAGCATAAGCTCCTGGTTTGAAAAAAAGAAGGGATTCTCTGTTAAAAGAAAGATTGACGAGGTGCTAAGGTATATAGAGGAGATTGATGACACCATGCAACAGATTGGAATGCAGTCTGAGGAGATGGCTTTGCCTAAAAGTGTCAAAGTTAATGAGCTTTAGGAACTCATAAGGGTGGAAGAGGTGTACTGGAAATAAAGATCTAGGGTCAAATGGTTGAAAGAAGGTGATTTGAACACCAAATTCTTTCATGCTACTGCTAATGCCAGGCGACGCCAGAATGATGTTTCTGGTCTTACTATTCAGGGTGTGGAGCCTGACGATAGTGAATGAATGTCCCAAGCTATTATTAGTCACTTCCAAAAGGTATTCTCCTCAAAAGTCAATGTCTTGCTTAATCTGAGTAGGGTTAGTTTCAAAGTGCTTCCTACCAATCTGTATACTCAGTTGGATAGGGACATTAGTGTGGAAGAACTTAAAATTGCAGTATTTGCATTACCGGGTGATAAGGCCCCTGGTCCTGATGGATTCCTTCTAATCTTTTTCCAAAACTTTTAGAATTTGGTTAGCGGTGAATTTTTGGAAATGACTAGGGGTTTCTTTCAGAGATGGTATCTTTTTAAGGGAATGAATTCTACCTACATTGCTTTAATCCATAAAAAGTCTTCCATAGCCTTTTTGGGTGATATTAGACCCATTAGTTTGTTAACTACCCTGTACAAAATCGTGGCGAAGGTTTTGGCTGAATGGCTGATGGTGGTTCTTCCGTTCATTATCTCTGGTCCCCAATCGTCCTTCATCAAGGATAGGCTGATTTCTGACAGTGTCCTCGTTGCGCAATAATGTATCCACTTTCAAATTAGAAGCGGGTTACCTAAGGTAGTAATCAAACTTGATATGAAAAAGGTTTATGATAGAGTTGAGTGGAGCATTTTATTAGAGGTGATGAATAATATGAGCTTTAATAATAAATGGAGACAGTGGATCTTTGGATGTTTATCTTCAACATACTTCTTTATTATGTATAAGGGAAGTCTGATTGGTCTCTTCAAGGCCACTTGGGGTCTTCGTCAAGGTGACCTACTCTCTCCCTTCTTGTTCACTCTTTATGCTGAATGTTTTAGCTTAATGCTGTCTAATATTGCTAGGAGTGGCCATTTCTCTGGTTTTCAGATGCCTAATGGGGGGCCTTGTATTTCTCATTTGCAATATGCTGATGATACGTTATTATTCTGCGCAGCGCAGATCGATCAGGTACACAATATTACTACCCTGTTAAATTGTTGTGAAGTAGCCTTAGGTCTTAAGGTTAATTTGGAAAAACTGCAGTGGTTGGTTTGAATTGTAGTTATGAGATTTTAAATTCAGTGGCTCGGATTTTACGTTGTAAAGTTGACAAGTTCCAATCATTTATCTGAGTATGCCTATTTCGGATGGTCGTCTTCTTATTGCTGATAGGGATAAAATTCTACAGCGCCTTCAAGTTAAGTTAGACCTTTGGAAGTTTAAGTATCTTTCCTTTAGAGGTAGAATTATGTTGATAAAGGCATGTTTGTCTAATTTACCCATTTATCAAATGTCAATCTTACAAATTCATTCCTCAATTACAATGAGGATCGAAATGATGATGAGAAACTTTCTATGGGGATCATCGGTGGAGAGAAGGAGATTTCATCTTCTTCGTTGGGATAGAGTGTGTACGCCTAGAAAAGAGGGTGGTCTTGAGATTAGAAAAATTATCATAATCAACCAATCATTGCTTTGTAAATGGTGGTGGAGGAGTCTAACTTGCAAAGATCACCTCTGGTATCAGGTAATTGTTTCTAAGTATGGTGTGGATAAGTTTGGAATGTGGGTGGATAATAAAAAGGGGACTAGGAGCTTGTCTCATTCATGGAAATCGATTCATAATTGTAAAGCTTTAATTCAAAGAGACATCCGGTGGTCTACTTGCATTGGTGCCAATATTTCTTTCTAGCACCATAAATGGGTTGGGGATGCTCATTTGAAACTAGTTTTTCCCAATATCTTTCAAAAAGTGGCTAATTCTTTGGAATATTAAGCTTCATTATAATAGGATCCCGGACTCCCTATTTTCTGAGTTTACTGATTTGCTCAAACTGTTGGATGAGGTTTATATCCCTTGAAATGCTTTAGATGAGATTGTGTGGGAGATTGATAAGGATGGTGTCTTCTCAGTAAAGTCGATGTATCAGCTTCTATTTGATGATAGGTGGCGCTAGTCAAGGCCTGAATTAGCTATCATTTGGAGGTGGCCATTACCCCTGAAGGTGCCAGGATTTTTATGGCTGGTTGTTCAAAACATGGTGCTCAGGATTGACAACCTTATTAAGAGAGGGAAAATTTTGCCTAATATTTGCCTGATGTGCAAGAATGACAGGGAATCAGGTGATCATCTTTTTATGCATTGTTCTTTTACCTATCGCATATGGAGGAGATACTTTGCTTTGCTTGGGTTTGCAATGGTGATGCCTTCTAGTGCTACAGGTATATTGCAGAATTTGTCTTTTGATTTGCCTCGAACATGAGCTATTATTTGGCAGATCTCTAGAGGGGTTATTTTATGGGAAATTTGGAAAGAAATGAATACACAAGTGTTTGATGGGATCTGTTTACCTTTTGAGATAGTTTGGGAGAAGATTTTACATGCCATTTGGCAATATCTTTCAATTATTAAATTTGGCCAAGATATTTCGGAAGTGGATGTTAGGAGAAATCTGAAACTATTATTTCAGTTGGGCTTTTTGAAATGTAGACCTAAAGGAAGGTGGATGCCCCCGTCTGTTGGGGCTTTTAAGATGAACTTTGACGGTTGCTCTTTAGGTAATTCGGGTCCGGCAGGTTTTGAGGGTGTGCTTAGAGATTGGCAGGGGACTGTTGTTTTCTCCTATGTTGGTCCTTTAGGGGTGCATGCTACTAATTATGCTGAATTATTCGCTCTTTTTTTTGGCTTACGCATTTTTGTGGATAGAAATTTGGGTCATTATTGTGTCGTTGAAGGAGATTCTTTGAATGTCATCAATGGTGTAAGGGAGAGCATAAGTTGTCATGGGAATTCAAAGCTTTACTACTTCAAATTATTGACTTTGCTCAGCCTTTCTCTTTCTCTTTTGTCCATGTTTATAGGGAAGTTAATGTTCTGGCTGATTCCCTAACAAAAGGGGGCTCTCTCCTTTCTGACACTTTTGTATCTGACTCTATAATCTCTTTTTAGTTTAATGAAGTAGCGAAAGTTCTATAAAAAAAAAAGTATTTGGTATGGCCATGGCCTATATAATCATACCTTTCCAAAAAAAATTTGTTAGGAAAAATTTTTAAATCATTCATCGTCACCTTGGTAATCGTGGAGTTAAAAATTTATAATTTCAAGTTTTAAAGGATGTAGCTTAGGCTTTATGAAAACAAAGTAAAGCCTCAGCGTGACTCCTTATCTCGAAGGCACTTTGGGCATTGAAAATCTCCATGATGGCTCTAAAATCGATTTTCAATATGGACTCTAAAATTTGAAGCTAAAAATTAGTATAGATCCTATAGATCCGTTAATACCTATTTTTAGGGCAAAATGGACAATATAGATAATGTGTTACAGTGTATATTATTTTTAAGGTTTAAAATCCTATTTTTTTTAACAATTATAATGGTCAAGGCCAAGATGATCAATTTGAAAGCTTTCTATTTCCATTGAGGTTTAATACTAGACCTCACTTATTTTTCTAGTTTTAAAAGAAGTCATTGCACTTCCCTTTGATGGCATGAAAGGAACACTCGTGTGTAGCTTCTCCCTTTGGAAACGCCCCAGTTGGCCAAACAAATGGGGTCGTTCCTCCCTTATGCTTCTGTGCTTTATGGTTACAAAAGTATTTCTAATGGTTTAAAAAGCGGATCGGTGACCCTGACCGGGCACCTCAATAATTGATTCGGATCGGAGAATCGGCGATCGAGATCGGGAATCGACTGAATCGGTCGGATTAAAGCTTCAAAAAAATCCGAAAAAAATATTAAAATTCATTATAAATATTTTTTTTTAAGAATCCAATAAGAAATGAGGGTACTACATTATTAACTTTCATTGTTTTCATCAATTTATGAATATTGAGATGTTCTTTCCCTGTATGAACTTATGTTGACCATTAAATTTACATCACACAAAATAAATCATAGAATTATCATGGATTAAGTATATAATCATATATGGACTACAATAAAGAGTTGACTAAATCGATGAAAAATTGTCCACTAAAATCTCGAATTGGCGGAAAACCCTAATCCGCTAAAAAAAACCTAAATTATATTATATACCAACAATAATTTATAATTATTTTATTATATAAATAATAAAAAATCCAAAATATTTTATAATATCATCTAATTTAAAAAGTATTATTGACAACCGTAAGAAAAATAGTACACTACATGATTTATAATACAAAAATTAATAAATAAAATAAAATATTTGGTTATCAATGTAGAAATTATTAGAATGCGTACCAATTTTCTTTAATTTTTTAGGTTTTTAGAATAAATTAGTGGAAGAGATTGTTAGTAGAAAGAGAGAGATTTCAAATGGCCTCATTGTATGAATCCTATCTTTAAATTAATATTACTAAATTGATGTTAAAGACCAGCATGTTATAAAAATAAAAAATATAATTAGACCATTTATTATTAAGTTGTATTAAGAAATACCTTTTATTTTTTTGACAAGAAATACTTATTGTATTATCTTTTATTTTTTTTAACAAGCAAAATATGATACTTGTTGATTATCTTCTTCGTTTTTTTTGACAAAAGAAGAAGATGTTGTACTACATTTTTTTATGCTTGTTATATTACTTTTTATTTTTTTTATCTCAAGAGCTAGTACTAATTTTTTAATCCTAATTAACTAATTAATTAATTATTATTCGTATAATGAAATAATACCATGATATAGTAGCTTAATAGAGTTTTTATATTTTTTTGGAAAGTAAATTTTAATTTTTTTGGTGAAAGATTGGGGTGATGGGCACCTAATTATTATTTTTAATAATTTTTTTTTTTAATCATCAAATTTCATTGCCACAATCGGACATACAACTTTCTTATTCATGACGGGCATACACCGTCGTGTGTACACCTTCGCGCATACACTATCTCACTTCAATTTATCCCAAGCTAATAATGTTTGCCAACGTTTTTTCAACTCACAAATATATCCCACATCGAAGCGACGTGAGAAGAGTGAATACTATAAAAAAATCCAATGAGCTGGTTTGTTGTATGTTGTCTTGGCCATGTGAAGTGTGCGTATTGTACGTTGAGACTTTTTAAGCACCCTATTTTGGCGTATCATTCTTATAATCTCGAGTTTTAAAAACTCTATATAGATAGAAGTTTTCTAAAAAATATATCTTCTAACCCCCTGGAGACGTTATAGAGCGATAGATAAAGATGTACATAGAGAGATTTAGTAGATGGATAGAGGTGTCTTTAAAAAAATTATTTGGGCAAAAAACGAGCAGTCAAAAGGGTAAATTGGGCCTAGAGGGTTAGAAGATATATTTTTATGAAAACTTGTGCCTCTAAAAAGTTTATTAAATCCACATTTATTATGTTTTCCCATTTAATTGTTTTTATACAAATTAAACTGAAACATCAGATGTTTATATTTCTAAATCAAATGCAACAAAAAAATGAAAAGAATATTATTTGAAAAATAAGTTGATCAAGATATCCTTGAGTGTGGATGTTGAATGGTGAACAATCACCCTTCCAATAGTCAATGAGAAATGAAGAAATAAACAGTCCCAATATATTTTGTTTTTCAATTTTATTTTTTTGTACAAATTGTTTCATATTGAAATGGGCATGCTTTCTATGCTTCCCCTACAACATAAAACTTATATACGTCCCCTTATCCAACCGTCTATTCTGAATGGAGGGCTAAGATTGCCCCAATCACAATGTCATGTCTCTGCACTATTTTAGTTTTAATTAATTCTTTTTTATAAACTATTTTGGCACCAAATTTTGTACGTCCAATCCTCTATTAAACTCGCACTATTGAAAAATTATTTTTAATATTTTTTGTAGGTGTGCCCCAATGAGAAGATGACACGTACCAAAATTCATATTCATACAATTTGTATAAAAAAAAACTTAAAAAAAATACTTTGAGACGTTGGATCTAAGATCAAACAGTGAGTGGCTGTCTTGATCAAAATTGGATGGCTAGATGGTAAGGGAAGCATAGATATTCTATGTTGTAGAGGAAGTATAGAAACCTTTCCCTATTAAAATTAGGAGTTTGCACTTTTCAATTAAGCACACCAGAGTATCCCTGGGGTATTCTTGTTAATTTATTTTTATAAATGATTCTTTTGATATTTTTTAGTTGTGTGCTTAAGAAGTGTAAATTCGTAAACTTTTAGTTTAAAAAATCAGAATTTAAATTAAAAAAGTTGAAACGTAATCATGATTGTTCGTTACTTCATTTATAATGTTTACTAGTGGGAAGGTGCGTGTACACCATTTAGTGTCCACAAGATATGGCTGCTATAATCTACTAATTTAAAAGGAAAAATATATAAAGAGATCATATACTTTTTGTACAAGTAAGTCACAATTACTTTTGTACATAATACTTCAAATCAAGTGGTTGTAAAAATGTTATTAACTAGATTTAAAGTTTAAAAAAAATTGTCGAACTTCATGACACATCTCAAACAATCCAATTTGACATCTAATGATTAGAAGTAACTGTGACTTCCATGTAACAAAGATAAATTATCTCACATTATACAATCCCAATTTAAAATGCTTAGGTGGAATCTGTGATGTTGCACATTTATTCTTTTTCCATAATGGATAAGTTTCACTTTATCATTCTCCTTGGATTTTTGTAAGGCCTTTTTAAGAGATAAATCATCTAAGACATTTATTTCAGAAAAATATAAAAAAAAATGGTTAAACCTCTGCAAAAGATGA
Organism: Amborella trichopoda; assembly: GCF_000471905.2. The sequence goes on from NW_006494904.1 coordinate 932,993, forward strand.
GCCAAATGGCCCTAATTTATCAATCAAGTGGTCACTTCAAAGAGCTTATTTCACTTAATTATGTACTCAAGTATTCTACTAAGAACTGCTATAAATATCCAGATGTGAAGTCTCGACCAAGCAGCAATTTTATTAAATTTATACTGAAGTTAAATACATATGCTCCGGGTTTCAAACTTAGAACATTGACTAAATTCTTGTTTTGTGTTTGGAATCAAAACAAAAGTGTGCATTTTGATAATTTAGCCCAACTTGTATTTTTGCCAAATAACCAAAATGCTCCCTAAGATTACCACCTTGATTGTAAATTAATCGATTTAGTCGCCTTATTATTTTTTGAGGTAGTTTTACTATTTTAAAAATATTTTCCCTTCTATTCCTAGGACATATTACAAGTTCGGCCATCCCCATGTGACTCTAATATGGTCTCCCTTCCCGATCCTCCTCTTACTTTAACCATATCTCTGTCTCTCTTTCTCTCTCTACTACCAAAATACTTTGGCAAAGTTTTTTATCTTTCTCCTACAACATAGAAGTTTTATATTCCTTCTTATCCAACCGTCTATTTTTTAATGGAGGGTTAATATTGTCCCAATCACAATATCAAGTCTCTACAATGTTTTATTTTTATATAAATTGTTTTGATATCAAATTTTGGACGTCCATTCCTATATTAAACTCGCACTAACGAAAAATATAAAAAAAATATTTTTAATAAAATAAAATAACCAAAATACCCTTAAAAATTCAAGGGGTATTTTGGTTATTATTTTTATCGAAAAACTATTGTAAATATTTTTTATAGGTGTGCCCTATTGAGAAGATGACATTTACCAAATTTCATATTTAGAAAAATTGTATTAAAAAAACTAAAAATAAAATACTTTGAGACATCGGATCTAAGATCAAATGGTGAGTGGCTCTCTTGATAAAAAATGGATGGCTGAATGGTAGGGAGAACATAGAACTTCTATGTTGTAGGGGGAACATAGAAAACTTTCCCATATACTTTATCTAATATTACTAGACCAGTTGGTTTAACCGTTAAGCCTACTAATTAGTACATTTTTCTGTCCGGTAAAAAACAATATTATATTTTATCAAAAATGAGTCAAAACTACTATCTGATTAGTTTTGGCTTGTCAAAGTGACTGGTTTTAAGTGGTGTGCATGATAAAAAAAGTTGGGCAAACCTTTTAACAGATTTCATATTTTAAATTATTACTTTTATTTTTAATTTACTTTTTAATGTGCAACCCAACCGGTGCAAGAGATGGTAGGAATGAATTTTGACTGACCAAATCCATCACCAATTGAGTGGCCGGTCTGATTCTAATAAGACTGTTCTAAATTAAGTGGGAATGCAATGGAGAGCTATTCCAACAATGGGAACTCATAAAGGGTTGGATGGGAGGTATTGATGATGGCTATATTGTGGCCGATTTGCAACAGAAACAAAAGCCCGTGTGAAGGACAAGTAGATGACTTAGAAGCAACCAAGGTTCCATAATTATAGCAAATGTGGCAAATGTGATTTCTTGGGTTTGTAGCTTAAAAGAATTTTGGGGCATTATGAGTTCCAAATTATTAGCAAAATGGTTTCGACTTCCAAGTCATGAGAATGAAGACCACTAGAGGACATTGATCAAGCAATCAATCCCTTCGCCGCAAGATAAGCTCAAATTGAACTTTGATGGTAGCTTTCGAAGAAACGATGATAGATGAGGCATTTAGGGTAATGTAAGGAACAGTGGAGGGGTTAACCTTCTTACACATTCGGGACTATGTGGGGTCTGCTCAGGGAATGAGATTCAAGCTTTGGTTCATGGTCTCCGATTGGTAGCTGAGCTCTCAAGTGATATTTTTGTTGAAGACGATTCTTCGAATGTCATCATTTGGCCTAAGGGTGAAGAACATCTAAAGTTTTAATTTGAGCAATGTATTAAAAAATCGAGCCATGCTTCGTCATAAAAAACTTAGTTTTAGGTTTAAACTTCAAAACAAGCAAACTTACATTATTTAGCTCCACCTAAGTGGATCTAAGCAAAGTGCCAAAGGATTCCCACTTTTCCATGTTCAAAACCCGAAGTATGTGTTTCTTATTTAAACTCTCTTGTCTTCAGCTTTGAATCCAAATGTACTTTTCTTCCATTCAAAACTCATTGAGTAAGGAATTTTACTATGAAAAAAGTTTATATAGAGCCGAGGCTCTAAACAATCAAATTTAGAGCCCACCTCAAAAATTTCACGAGAAGAGATTGTTTTGAATCTTTGATGCCCAAATATCCTCAAATTGATTATCTCGACATCAAGATGCATGGACATGAGAAAAAAAATAGATTTCAAGTTTTGAAAATAATACATTTTGTAACATATTTTTTGACCGTCAATTTTCAAGATTTTCAAGTTTTCATAGATATGCTCGATCTACACTATTTTTGAAACTTTACATTTTATAATTAAATATGAAAATATATTTTAAGGCTATCACCAAGATTTCTGATATTGAAACCGTATTTCTCGACACTACTTGAAGGTATACTTTTATTTGATTGTTTCGAGCCTCGACTCTATACAAACCACACCTTTTTAGTATTTGGGTGAGCAACGCATTTCAGTATTGGGAAAGTACACAATGAGACTATTTATCTTTGATATAACGTAATCACAATTAATCTTGACCATTAGATATAAAATTAAGTAGCTGCATTTATTCTATTACCAAGCTCAAACTTCAAAAGATATTTTCTAGAACTTTATGACACACCTAAGCTATCAAATTTCACATTGGATGATTGTAAGTAATTGTGACCTCTTTGTGTCATAAATAAATAGTCTCATTGTATATAATCATTTTAGTGTTTAAGCCAATCAATTTTTAAAATATATCAATCTATATCGAAATCAGCCAATCTGGATTAGTTTTTAGTGGGTCCAATTCCATTCTTGGAAGGTTCCCATAAAAAATTTACCATAAAATTTATTATTTATTATTATTTTTAATATCACTTTTTTTTGTTTTTTTACCAAACTTTAACAAATATTGCCTCAACCCTGCTATGTGCAATGGGCGGTGAGGATGCGTTCCCTTACATTTTAAAATGATATGAAGTAGTGAATATTTTAATATTACCTTAACTCCTAATATTTCTTTCACCTCCTCCATCGATGTAGGACTAAGTCATTTCATATATAAATAACTTTCACAGGCTTCTCTTAAACGGATTAACTTACTTGGCGTTTCTTGATATAGAACTTTCATAGGGACAATTTAATCAGTCTCTCGAGAGAGACAAATCATTTACTTTTAATCAAGGGTGTGGTTTATATAAAGTGTCAACCTTAAACAATCTAAGTAAGGCGCACCTCCAAAGCTCATCGAAAGTCGAAATTCTGAGGTGGAAATTTCAATGATGATGTGAAATTCTATTTACATCTGTTTATTAAATTTAAAACTTAAAAAACGGTACAGATCGAATAGATCTATAAACTATGAAAATCCTAAAAATGGATGGTCTAAGTAATATATTGCAAGATATGTCATTATTTTTACTTTAAATTTTTATTTTCCAAATATGTACATCTCAAGGTGGAGATGATTAACTAGAGGCTTTTTCAATATCATAACAACTTTTTTCGACTGACTTTTGTAGGCGTACCTTTTTGCTGCAATATAAAATTGTAACCTTGTATGAACTTTTTATTTTAATCAAACATGTAATATCTCATATGAAGACTTCGATGGCCATTTTAGGGGTCGTTTGGATCGTTGGGTATCCAAAACCATGTTTTGTATACATATAGTATCATGCATAAAAGCATGTTTAGCAACTTTTTGGATACATAACCATGTTTTGTCTAACCAAGAAAGAGGGCCAAAACATGGGTATACAAAACCAAGAAAAAAAATTGAGTTATCTAAAACATTATTTTGGGTAAGAGGGAATACAAATTGTGACAATATCATTTTCACACACCTAACTGCCCACTTTATTAAATACAATTAATTATGCCAAGATATCCACACAAATTAGAGAGAGAAAACAACTCGAATTTTAAGTTTTAGAGAGAGAAAGTATCTCAAAATTTTAAAAAGACAAACTATATCAAAATTTAGAGAGAGAAATTATTAAAAAATTTGAGCTAGATAAACTATCTCAAATTTTTAGAGAGAGAAACTATATCACATTTCAAGTTTTAAAGAGAGATAATCTTAAAATTTTAGAGAGAAAAACTATATCACATGTTAGAGAGAGAAATTACCTAAAAAAATTAGAAAGATGAATTACCTAAAATATTTAGAGAGAGAACAATTCTCAAAAATTTTAGAAAGAAAAATTATATCAAATTATAAATTTTAGATGAATAAAGTATCTTAAAATTTTAGAGATAAAAATATAATAAATTCTAGATAGAAAAACTGTTTCGAGAATTTTAGAAAGAAAAACTATATCAAATTTAAATTTTTAGAGAAAGAAAGTATCTTAAAACTTTAAAGAGAACAAGTAATTAAAATTTAGAGTGATAAATTACTTGAAAATTTTTAGAGAGATAAAGTATAGTATATCAAATATTAAATTTTAGATAGAGAATTGTCACACTCCAAGAATTTACAATACTGTTATTCCTGAGATGTGACAGACAAAATATATATACATCTATTGATAGGACAAATTTACAGTGGCGAGGTCTTACAAAGTAAATAAAAAAAGCTAGCACGACAACAGTATCTTCCAAGGTTGATCTTGACTAGCACTCAAAATGAAGCCGCAGTTATCCTGAAATATTTGTTTACCATAGTTTGATGAGTTTGCCTACTCAGTAAGTGATCATCATAATCCTAAAAATAATCATGGTTGAAAGATATCAATATTTTCCAAAAAGAGATCTATTAACAGAAATGCATCAACAGTTCCACTTTCAATAAATGCATAATTAAGTATAATCCGAATAATTGAAATGCACATAACACTTTAACGCGTCAATGCATAATTCAAAGGATTTCACAAAATACCCTACTGGCGTCCCGAGTAGGTCACCTATATACCCCATCAGCGTCTTGATAGGTCCACTTAATCCCTATCGGCGTCCCAGATAGGTCCACTTAATCTCTGCAGGTCCACTTATACCTCACCGGCGTACCGGATGAGTTCACTTAATCCCTATCGGCGTCCCGGATAGGTCAACTTATACCTTACCGACGA
>NW_006494904.1:948022-988544 GCF_000471905.2 Amborella trichopoda
ATAAACGTATGTAATATGATAGTGTATACTTAATCTAAGTTTTTGTAATTTTTTTAAAGTTTTCTTGGGGGGTTTTGACCCTTTTTTTTTATAAAAATATCTACTTGACCGGTTAGTCTTGTTAACCGCTCCTGTTAGTTTGATTCCTGTTCGAACTGCTCCCAGCCTCACGACTGGTTAACCGTTCCGGTTCAATTTTGCGAACACTGCTCTCAGCATGGATTGGGAGGACCAGTTCTCACTGCTTCCAATCCTTCTTCTAAGCCAACGCTATGGAACTTGAACTATGGGGAAAAGGAAGGAGAGAGAAGATAGGAGAATGATAAAGAAGTAGGAGAAAACTAGCTGAACCCATCTTCCTCATCTACAATCATGGCACCATCCGCCAAATACCCATTCATCATCAACCAACCATTATCTACTCTTTACCCACCTCCATTCCTGCCCGTAAACAACCACAACTCCATTCTTGCACATCGACGACCACCATCAAACCAGCCTAAAACCTCCTCCAAAACAATCGTAGCCTAATACCACAAGCGAAGATCTCCCAACAGCACAAACCAGCCCTCAAATAATCAGGACTCCAACAGAACATTCTCTCAAATTGTTGATGGGAGCTCAAACTCCTTATGTTTCCCAAAACAGTGCTACTATAAACCAATAACATGATATGGGTAACTCCTTGTTCAGATTCCAAAATAAGTGGTGGAGGCAAGTCTAGTAGATGAATGGAAGGCCAATATCATAGACTCTACTTCTATGAAAGCACCAAGAGCAGGTCAATCTCATTCAAGGGATAAAAGATCATATGAAAGGTCTGCAGGCATTACACAATCATCCCCAAATCCACCAAAATGTTCTATTCAGATATGAGTTTGTGGAAGATATGAAGAGAATCATGAGTGGCAGCAATGTTTTAAAATGTGGGATGCAGCCAGACGCTGTGGGGGGGGGGGGCTGATGCGGCTCAATGCGGTCCGGATGCGGGTGCATCGCGATGATGCGGTCAATAAATATAAAAAAATTCAAAAAAATCTAAAAAAATAGGTTAATGCATAGAAAAAAAAATGGAGGTGATATATGTGATAGTAGGTATTTTAGTTTAATGATTAACTCCAAAATTATTAGCTGTCATAGATTCCGTATCCAATATCTCCAATTTTGGTGCTCAATTTCTTCACTGCTTCTGAAACCCCCGATTTCTTGTCACAAATTCACCTAAACTTTCCCAAATCAACAATCAAAGGTTCTAATCAATATCCAAGTATCAAACAATCCCCAAATCCAAGATTTGAATGAAAAAATATTTCCACCTAAATTTTTTTTTGCTCGATTTGATCCCAAAAAAGCCATGAAAGTGGCGGTAGATGATCGTTTAAGGGGTTTGATACCCTCCCAAACTGTTCCCCCCAATTTTTGATGGTAAAAAAGACCATTCTGCCCCTCCCCGAGGGGCACAATCGAATTTGTTTTTGCTGAAAACGATGCAGCCAGATGCGGTCTGATGCGGCGCATATGCGGCCACATTACTCAAAACCCCATTTGCGGTCTGTGCAGATGTGGTGCCCACCACATACCGCATGATGCGGCCGCATTTTAAAACACTGAGTGGCGGACCTTCGTTTGTTGGATATCAATTTTAGATATAAAGGATACAACTCTCTAAGCAGCCTCACTGCTCAAAAGATCAGCTCCATCCCATTTTGGGTGAGGATCCAGATCTTCGTTATTATCTTTGGACATCAGACATATTGGGCTACAATGAGGGATCTATAGGCAAACAATATCTGTGGATGGTGCTCAAAAGATTGAAATCATATTGTTTGGCCAAACGTTTGTGTCGTTGTACAACAAAACTCTAATCTCCCATTGAGTTAAACTAGGTGAAGGGGAACCTTTTGCCCAAAAAATGCAAATATGAAATATACCCAAAATTTGTTTGCGATGTATGCCACTTGACCGCAATACTTTTCCCTAAAGAAGGAAAATTGGCTGCTGCTAATCTGTTAACAAAGGGAAAACCAAAACGAAGGCAAATGAAAATTTCACTAGAATGGAAAGTAATAAGCAAGAAAAGCTCGACAACGGTAGTGTAGAAAATCTCAAATTCTTCCCAATCTTTGTTGGGTTCTTGATCCTAAGTGCTGCAAGAAGCACAATGAGAAGAGCTAGATAAAGAGAACCACTGAGAATGCTTCATTGAAAATGCTTGCATAATTTAGGAAAAGATTGACAATGGATTGAAAAGGGAACAGGGAAGAACAGGAGGGCGAAGTTCTTTGGAAAATAAAAATATTTCTCAAAGAAAAGGCTAATGTTCAGGGTAAAAAGCTCCTAAAATCCCACCGGTTTTTTAGAAAAGGGTTTTCTAGAAATTTTGGGATAGATTGGAGAGAATATTCTAGAGGAGAGAGACTAAAAAACATTCAGATAGGACAACATTGGGCATCCCCATTGGTTATGTCCACATCATCCTCGAATTTGGAGTTGCCATTGGTTTGCCCGAACCCAAAACAAGAACAAAGCCTCATGTTGGATGAGGTAACCCATAGCTCATATCCATCCTTGGCAATTGCCACATTGAAATCCCAATTATCATCAGTAGAGCCTTTACCCCACTATTTGGAGTTGGCTACATGAATCTCAGTCCGTCATTCTACTCTATCAACAGTCGTACCCTCAACGAGACTATAAGTCTCATTTTCTCATTATTCCAACCATGTCCTTTTGGGCTTACCCCTTGAACTACTTCACTGCACATGGGCCTACCCCATGTCCTAACAGCTGTTGTACTTGGTTTACATTGCACATGACCAGCCCACCTAAGTCTACTTTCTCTCATCTTATTGCCCACATTGAAATCCAAATTTCAACTCAAGTTTTGAAGAAAATCCAAAAGCAAGTTCCTTGACTGGTTCCAAAATACATGTAACTGAAAATTCCGACCTGAGGCCGAACCTTCAACCAAGCAATGCAAAATTATACAGGTAGCACGAAAGAGGAAGGACAATGTGCGACACAAAGTGTAGTAAATGAACTGGAAAAAAGGATATACAATATGTAGTAGCAACCCAGTACCATGCTACAACTACACCCATGACCTTTAAAACGAATTCTTCCAAGGCCAAAAACATACGAATAAAAGTGGGAGGAACTAATGAGGCAAAGAGCAAGAGAAACAGCGGAAGAAAGGGAAGTAATACAGCAAATGGAGCTCGGTTGCATGAGGAAAGATTAGCCTTGAAGAAAGTGCCAGGAAGTATAAACACTATTTAATAGTAAATCTATCCAACTAGAGTATGGAGGTAGTATTCATGGCATGAGCTTTGGCACTTATACTCCAAGTTGGACATTAAACCATAGAGTTATAGTTATGGCTCTATTGTACAAAAACTTGAATTTAGTACAATGGCTGTTGTACCCTTACAAATCCCCAATAGTCTTGTGAAAAAATATGACTTATCCCAATAAAGACATGGATAAACTAGGCAGACTGCTTTCATGATACTTTTAGTGACAAAACACCACATTTCCCACTACACAGTCTCTCACTGCCTGCATAATGCCCTGAAATGACATGTCAGATTACAATGTGTATGGAGAGAAGGTAGAGAGAGAATCATATGTTTGTTTTGTTCTGCATGGAACTTTCAGCATTCTGTCTAAAAGGTGTACCTTCATGATCATGAAGAGAACAAAGAGAGAGATTAGCCTACTTGAGCCCCTAGAACTCCCAAACTAATGTCTTGTATTACCATTATCCATTATTGAGAAATGAGCAATAGTTATTTATAGATGCCCTAACTCAAGGGATCCAGCAGCATATACTATAGCAAATAGGAAACCAATCAATCATGTCAAGACATTTCAAGATTGATAGTATGGATGACCTTAGTTGTGCCTAGAATATGTTAGAATGCACTAATTCCTGTGCCACCTGTACCCTATCAGAATTTTGTTGCCTTCTAACAAAATCCCCAGTAGAAAAGCCCTAGCCTATTTGATCCTCTTGGAAAGCACCTAGAACTGTCATGCAAAAAATTTTTAGTAGTTCAATAGGTCAAGCCCAATAAACCCCTTTCTTTCAAGAGGTGTGAACAAAAAAGCAATATTTTCCTTTTATAGGTTTTGGAATATTATTTGATTCAAGGGAAAGTGGTTTATATGTTGGTTATGCATCGCGTCGGGGGACGCATAAGTACATTTGTGGCCCCTTAGGCTCACACATCTGTCTCAAACAGATGTGGAGTTGCAGTCTCTCAACAAAAGGGCAAAATCAACGGTATAAAAATTTCTTTCGAAAAATTATCATTTTTAGTTTTAAAATTTTATATATTTTTACACATTCATGATGTCCATGCTAGAGATTATGTTCACCTAAAAAATTAAGTTTATATGTTGTTTATGCGTCGTGTCGGGGGATGCATAAGTACATTTGTGTCCCCTTAGGCTCACACATCTATCTCAAACATAGATGTGGAGTTGCGGTCTCTCAACAAAAGGGAAAAATCACGGTATAAAAATTTCTTTCTAAAAATTATCATTTTTAGTTTTAAAATTTATATATTTCTTCACATTCATGATGTCCATGTTAGAGATTATGTTCACCTAAAAAATTAAGTCCAAAATCCATATAAAAAATGGATCATGAAGAGGGGATGCATATGTACATATGAGTCCTAGGACTTTTAACAACCTTGTCCTTGATGCAATGGGTCTAGAAAGATTCATTGGTTTGTTCCAACCCCTCAACCTTTTTGATAGTTTTTCTTGTTTACTCTTCACATTATCCCATAGTATGAAAGAATCATGTATTCTGATCCCTAGTTACTGGGGACGGGAATGGGAGCGCGGAGGAAGTCTATCTCGAAGTTCCCGAGAGCGGAGTGAGCTCCATACATGGTATGGGGAAGGGAACGAATTCCATGACTTCTAGGGAGCGCATTTCTATATGGACAGGAGCTGGTTCCCTACCATAAGGGATCGTGTTGTGCTGTTCTTAGGATTGAGGTTTCCGGAGTTCACTATTTCAAGTATATTGTAAATTGGGAGTGAGTTCCATTTTTTGGTATGGGCTCATGGGTGGATAGAGGGAGTGGGCGAGAGAGCGGGGGGAATGGATAGAGGAGTGAAGTACTATGAGTTATGCATCTTTTCTACCAAGGTTGTGCTCTAATCAACCCTAATGCCCAAGAATGTGATCCCAAACATGAATATGAAGATATGGTTGCATTTTTTTTACTTTTTTCCCTTTCTTTACCTATAGGATTAAAGTGATTAACTTTAGAAGATTGGCGAGAAAAGTCATTGCGTATTTAAGATGCTGTGAGTACTTAGAGCTCGTGGCTGTAGTTCCTTTAAGGATTCATTTTCTTTACACACGAACAGTATGAAAGCCACAACCAATGGCCATCCATCCTCTGTAACCCTTTCGTATCTCACCTAAGCTGGTACATAGACACAACATGATCAGTTCAGTATTGTAACACAATTATAGTTTCAATGTGCAACCCATTCTGACTGTACTGGGAGACTTGTACATAGTATTACCTTATTTCATTAGAAATGCACCATTAACCGATTGTGCAACACATCCTTTTTACCGTAATGAAGTGTATTGATCGTGACCTCACTTCACAATAAAATTGCAACACGGCTAACTTTTGAACCTCCTTCCAATCTTGTCCCTAAATGTCATTGCAAAATGCATGCGTCGTTGAAAATTTGAGGAAACCAAATATTTCACTCCCATGGTATAAGATACTTGGTTCTTGGTATGATGGGATTATGGTTCAAAATGATATTGGGGCCATGACCTTGGGCTTGGGGATCTGGATTCAGCTTGCTAGGGACCTTGTTCCCAAATAATAGAAACCGAGTTCCCATAACTCCGGATATGAGATCCGAATAAGAAAGGAAGCGCCTAGAATCGCAATCCGATCACTCGGAGCACGGGATCAAGAATCCGGGTGGAAGCGAACCCCTACATGGGCACTCCTGGTAACTATGCTCTGATCACTTTGTCAAACCTTGTCATTGTTAAAGTAACTTGTGGTTTCAATGGACCTACTATTTTCTCTTGTTCTGATAATGTACTATTTACTCATCACTCCTTGTTTAAGTTATATTACTTATCTCAATGTCTCTTTAGCTTCAAGAATCTCTTTTTTTCATGCCGTCCATTTTCCTTGCCAATCATCCCCTGCGTTATGTTTAGCCTTCAATGTTTGAGGTCTAGGAGCCTTACATCACCCACGTTCTTAGGACTTAATTAGTAATATTTGTTTACTACCAAATTTGGATGTGCATTGAAACCAAAACCAAATAATGGTCTGCCATTTATAGATGGCTTTTGGATATTCATATAATGATTGTTTCATGGTCATCTCTCGTGATACAAAAACAATAGACAGAACTTCGCTTTTTTGATTGGTTGGCATTTGGTTGACTAGACATTTTTACATGCAAATCTATGGACAAATGGAGTGAAAGAATATAGAAGTGTTTCTTAGTTTCAATTTGTACTTAATTTTTGCTTATGACAAAAGAAAAATCAGTACCACTATTGTTTAAGTATTTACTTTGTTGGGTGGATTTGGAATGCACCCATTGTATGTCTTAAGAACAGGCCATTCTTGATGTCACATAAATCTTCGCAAATACTTGTAGATTGCTAGTGTTCTTCTCGAGCCAAAAGTTAGGGTAAATTCAGGGTGATTTTGAGTAGCTGAAATGATGTGGAGCGTATTGATTTATTTAGATGACGGAAGTGTGTTTCTGGTTGCTTTCTCTGTTCACAGTTACCTGAACTGCTAATAAGAATTTATTTTATAATCATTATATAGTCTAATTATAAGTTACCTCTGGTGCGTGTTTACAGATATCTGCAATCGCTCGAATCCGCAACGCACTTGCATTTGCTACACATACATTCTTCCAGAAGCATGGATTTCTTTACGTTCAGACTCCGATCATCACGACTAGTGATTGTGAGGGTGCTGGTGAAATGTTTCAAGTAACAACTTTGTTCAGTGAGGCTGAAAAGGTCGAGAAGGAGTTGAAAGAAAATCCTTTACCATCAGATGCTGACATAGAAGCTGCTAAGCTCCTCGTCAAGGAGAAAGGAGAGTTGATTTCACATTTGAAGTCATTGAAAGCTAGTAAGGAGGAGATTAGTGCATCTGTTGTTGAACTTACAAAGGCGAAGGAAAATCTCGCAAAGATGGAAGAGAGATCTAAACTTACAGCTGGTATTCCAAGAAAGGATGGGAAGGTTGATTATTCCCATGACTTTTTTGCTCGTCAAGCGTTTCTAACTGTATCTGGCCAGTTGCAAGTTGAGACCTTTGCTTGTGCCCTTAGTAGTGTTTATACATTTGGGCCAACTTTTCGAGCAGAAAACTCTCATACATCAAGGCATTTAGCTGAGTTCTGGATGGTGGAGCCTGAAATCGCCTTTGCAAACTTGGTGGTAAGGTGCTTGTACTCCTTTTTTCTAATCATTGTTTAGTAGTTTGCCTGCGTCCTTTTGGTAATGCTTTTAGCATTAGTGAGTAACCCTTAACTGGATTGGGTTGGAAGTAATTGATGAGTGGCCATATAGCATTCCTTCTATCCTTCCTTTTGTTAGTTTCCTATACTCATCAATGGGCATGTATCTTAGGCAACAATAGAAAGATTGAGTATGTTGTTTGTATTGAAATTTTTATTGACATTTGAACCTTCTAATATTTTACAGGATGATATGAACTGTGCAGAAGATTATGTAAGATTCCTGTGTCAATGGTTGCTTGATAACTGTCTTGACGACATGGAATTCATGGTTAAAAATTTTGACAAGACGGCCATAGATCGTCTGAAGATGGTATCATCAACTCCTTTTAAGCGCATTACATACACAGAAGCGATAGAGCTGCTGAAAGATGTGAAAGACAAGGCTTTTGAGAACAAGGTGGAGTGGGGTATTGATTTAGCATCAGAGCATGAGAGGTACTCTTAAGCTCTGTAGTGTGAATCATTTGTGCCTTTTTTTTTTTTCTTGATCCAGCATAATTGCTACTCTACTATGCAGGTACTTGACTGAAGTGCACTTCAAGAAACCAGTTATCGTGTACAACTACCCAAAAAAAATTAAAGCATTTTATATGCGTGTCAATGAGGACAATCAAACAGTGGCTGCAATGGATGTCCTCGTACCTAAGGTATGCTAGTCAGTGCTATCATCTGTCACACTTCACACTTTATTTTATTGTATATGATTGGGCACCTTTATTGTTTTGATCGGGCCATCCATGAAGTAGGAAATGGCTGTTTGTTGACGTTAAAATGAGTATCATTCTCAAATTTTAGTTGAGGACTTACTGAAGTTGTTTTCCCAATGATTTGATTTACACATGCAAGAAAGACATCTCAAGCAGCTGTCCTTTTTCCAGGTTGGAGAATTGATTGGTGGAAGTCAAAGGGAGGAACGGTATGACAATATTGTGGAAAGGTGTGGTCAATACTTTCTTCCTTCGCTCATTTGTGTTTCAGAAATGCATTGAGAGTCGCTTGTTGATATATAGGTTCTAACTAAGTTAAAGGTTTGGTAGTAAGCAGGCGTCAAGCTTGTAGGCTTTCTAATAGATGCATATGTTCTAAACTCTTTGAAATTTCTTGGTTTCCTGCACAAAGGGATTTTCCTCATTGACTATGGAGTATAGAAGTAGGGATTATTTTATTGGCTATCTGAAAAGGAACTGGATAAAACGAGCTGCATCTTTTGATTGGTGTGAAACAGTTATGTAGTCTAATATTAAAATCTTGGGACTGGACTGTACTTCATCTGATCTAAATTTGTTCAAGGCCTATTGCTGATCAAGGGTGTTGCCTTTCTGTCGAAATTTTGTGTCATATTGGTCACTTTCAATTTACTAAATTGTTTTTCTGAAGCGTCTATTGCATTGCTGTGACATGAGTTTTTACATTGTGCGGGGAGCAGCTCTGTATTATAAGCTTTGGGTGTGATAACTGCATCCACATATATCTGCATGGATTTCTTATTATTATTTTTGGATAATTTAATTTTATTAATGAATAAAACAGGTATAATGGGGAGTGTACATGTACAGTTACAAAGAGTAATTCAATCTCACATTCTCACATTCATCCAGGAACTCATATATAAAGGCACATCTTGGCTGCCTCGAAGACAATTTCATCTAAGACAAGAAAGGAACTCAACTGCCTCAGCATCTTTTGTATGATGCACATATTGGAGTGATGCAAGCATGTCAAGAATCTCCTCTAGTACATCTCCAATCCCACATGATCTAGGAGTTCTATTAAGCCACGTTAAGTGATCCCTTTCAACGATCAGAGTAACTCTTTTTGAGACAAGATAATTCCTGAGCTCACTAGGAAGCTCCTTGATATCTAGATTTGTGTTGCTCATCAAAACCTTTTTTAGCTTCCTCAATCTCGCCACGAAATAGCCCACAAACCTTATATCCCTGGCTTACACATAGAATGACGTGTACAAATTCGGTACCCCACAGGTCGACACAGGTCATACTCTTATGCGAACTTCATGACTAACCGTCCATTTCTTACGTCTTCTCTACCCTTAAAGCTTGTAATAAACTCCTCTCCAAGGCCCAGGTCGTGATGCTCAACTTGATGTATTCCATGAACTCCACGTGCTGCACCCTCATGCTAGAAATGCTGTTTCTTGATCTCCTTCCGCCTCCACATTAAGCAGCCGATGGTTAGCAGTCCTTGCCTTGATTTATTGGAGATTCCTTCTCTGCATTTCCTTCAAAGGCCCTGCTAACTGGCTGACCCCAATCGTTTTGAAATTCCTCAAACTCATTGATTCCACTCCCTTTTCTTTTGATTACTTCCATTTGAGCAATATCCACTCAGCCTGATTGGCATTCCTCCTATTCCTGTTACCCTTGATACCTTAAAGTCTATATGAACTCCAAATGGTATCTGCTGCTTGAACAATTTGCATTCCTAACAACTGCAGATACTTGTCAAAAGACGAAGCAGATCACCTCTCCTTTTTCCTTTAATCTCATGGCTGACCATACTACAGTTGGCCATTCCTCATGATGAATTGGTTATGAACCAACACCCCCAAGGGCCCCAACCCAAGTTCCCCTTTTAATTTTTAAATAACGTGTCTTTGTATTCTATGAAGCATGCCTGCTATGACTTGTCAACTACTCCACTACTGCTGTGACGCTTCTGTATTTGCTACTTGTGTTGGTGGTCATACTCAAACTATAACCTGCTTAAGATACCTTCAAAAAAAAATTGAGCTCGACACTTTGTTCTTTTCTACTCTGAATGTCAAACTGCAATCTCCAGACACCCCCTTCTGCTTAAGTTTGCTTACTTGTGGAGGACTTCCCATGCTGGACTCTTTATTTCTTTCCCGTATCTCTTAACCCTAATCTTAGTCCTGCCAGAGAACATCTAAGTGTAGTATGCCAGCATGAAGGGGATGAAGAGGTGACACTTCTTTGATTAGGATGAAGAGGTGACACCTGTCATTTGAATATTAGTAGATGTTCTGCCTATCAACAAAAATTAATATCAGGTGATGTTATCTGGAAAGGGGGCCTGGATTAGAGTTGACAGGCTCTCCCTCTATGGCTGAGATACTTCTATGATTATTCATCTCAGCCACTGGAAATGCTGTTGTGAAATTTGTGGCAGCAACTGCAGCATCCAGTATGAGATTGTCCATTCATACGGGATTTTGTAGGTTGTTTCTGCATTAGCTTGGGTAGTATTTTGTTGGAGATGATGACTAAGAAATTTATGACTTGGTCAAGCAGTTTCTGTGATTTCGGTGGGAAGTGTTGTTGATTGAATTTCTTGAAAACTTTCTGAAGTTCTTTTTTCATTCAAGGTCACATTCCTATTGTTTTTATCCAGCTTTCTTGAGCAGACTATATTGTCTCCTCTGGAGATTTGGGGAGAAGGTAATCTAAAGATGTTTTGTTTTACCTGATGGGAAAATAGGGTAAATTGAGTGCTACAAAGTAAATATTTTATTCATTCTAAAAATTACAATAGACCTGAAGAAAACTCAAGAGACACTGGCAAATCTGGCCAAACAGTGAGGCACGTATTGAACTTGGACTGGGATGATTCGCATGGGTTCTGATCACTATTTTAGAAATTGCTATCTGCATCAGGAGTCATCCAATCCAGATCAAGAATCGCCCAACAGTGTTTTGTTTCTTGGGCTGAATTAGCGTTACATGTATCATATATTATATAATATTGATAACTTTTAGTAAAAAGGTTAAAGAGCTCTCTGGCTAGCTCCTCCCGACCTTTTAAATGAGACTTGAGTTTCAAATCCCCTGATGTGATGTGTCAAGTTATATGTTTTAGATGTTCAGATTATAAGCTACTATGTATTTTTCATTTTTTATTGTTGATATTTACCTGGATGGATGGTCCACACTGATCCAGATCGGCAATCTGGCGATCTGACATGGGAGGGTGGGTGGATGATGCACCCCGCAGCTCCATTTATTTAAACATTGATTCTGATAATGGGTGGATGATGATGATGGTTATGACAGTAGATGTGGTTGTCTTGTGACTTTTTCGTCTGTGTGATTCTTGTAGCCCGGACTCTTTGGGGATTATAATTGTGGTTTTAGGATCTCAGGAATTTGTCTGGAGGAGAAGCCTGACTGAACCAGCTCAAGGTTCTTTATGAAGCACTTTACAATCATATTTTTTCTTTGATTGTTAATGTGTTTTATTACTTACAATTGATACCTAAAGTTATGATCGCACAAACACCTAAAAACTCCAAAAAATACTGAGACATCTCCAGTGAGATGCTGAGGATGTATCTCAATGGAACCTCCCTTTCTGAAGCATATGCAGACATTGCCATTCTACCATTTCCTTGGCTCTGGAGTAGAGTCCACTTTCTTCAGTGGTGTTCGATAGGCGATTTACTGTTAGAAAGAAAGTGTGTCACCTCAATCTGAGAAGTGGGACTGAGACATGTTTGGGAGCAAATGTGATCTAAGGCTTCTGGATTTGTTTTCTTCTCGTGCTTATGATTACTTCAAAATTTAAGCCTAACCATTTGAAAGTTACGCTAGCAGAAAAGTCAAGGCTCAAACCTGTAAACCCATTTCACTAATAGTTGAAAATCTTGGAATAAGTATATAAATAAATTCGGCAGCAGGAGATCATCTGGATGTTTTTAATTCCTTTTGATTTTCTAGTGCAATAGTTGATTTGGCTTAGTTTCCCATACATGTTTGTTTTTCAAATGCTTTGATTGTGAGAAGTATCCTTATAAACTTGATTGGTTGCAGGATCAACGAGATGGGGCTGCCTATAGAGCCTTACGAATGGTATCTTGATCTGAGGCGTTACGGCACTGTAACTCACAGTGGATTTGGTTTGGGTTTCGAGCGCATGATCCTGTTTGCTACAGGCCTGGACAACATCAGAGATGTTATTCCCTTTCCAAGATACCCTGGCAAGGCTGATCTTTAGATTTTATGCCTTCTCCACAATTAGTACAATTCCTAGGTTTATTTATTGTGTATTGGGTTTTAATTTTAGTTTCGTTGGATATTTCGAGGGAAATTAATATTATAGGCAATTTTTTAGTGATCTGCTCTAAAGAGTTATCTTTGTGAAAGTAAGGATTAGTAGGGTCTTGGTGAAGCTGCTATGCGTCCATAAGTGGTGATCATGTTTACCGTCAAAAAGCGTGGATGATGGTTTCAAATTTCTCAGGTAAATTGAATGTCTTTGTTTGCTGATATAAGTGGAAAAGTTAGTGAAGAAAGCTGAACACAACGATGAAATCTTGGACGATGTCGCAGGGTGGCAATGGGCCAGGCTTGGGTCCGTTGCTCGGTGGGGCGCCCCCCATTATATTTAGCCGGGCCATGCTCCAATAACAGCTGGCTCGGGTGTGGAACAGCCAACCCATTGGCACTCCTGCAGTACCATCCCTCGAGACGAAAAAAAGAGCAGAACAAAGGGCATTAAGGGGGGGAATCACAAAAACGAAAGGTGGAGAACTGGATCTTAAAAACTCAAAAAACAAATAAACTATCTCAGAATTAAAGAAGAGACGATCTTAAATGTTTTAGAAAGACCAACAATATTAAATATTTTAGAAAGAGAAACTAACTCAAAATCTTTAGCAAGAAAAGCTTCCTCCAAATTTTTAAGGGGAGACGATTTTAAAATTTTTGGAGAGACTATCTCAAGGTTTTTAGAGATAAAGCAATCTCAAATTTTAAATTTTTAGAGAGAGACATTATCTGAAAAAAAATTTAAATAGAGTAATTTGAAATTTTTAAAGAGAAATTATAGCAAATTAAAAATTTGAGAGAGTAACTCAAAAATTTTTAGAGACAAACTATCTCATCATTTTTAGAGAGGCTATCTTAAAAATTATAAAGAGAAACTATCACAAATTTTAATTTTTTAGTGTGGAACTATATCAATTTTAAGAGAATTTTTTAAAATTTTTAGATTGAAACGATCTAATTTTTTTAGTCCAAGAGCGAGCATCTCAAAGTTTCAAAATCTGCTCCAAAGGCAAGACCAAAACCTTACATCTCTCTCCCTCTCTTACAAAAAAACCTCTCAAGCACTCTTAAAACAAATAACTCTCTCTAACAAACAATAGTCTCCCTTTCTAAACAAATAGCACTATCGCATTGTAAAAATAAATAGCTCGCTATTAAATTTCTTATGTTTATGAGCTGGGTCATTCCTCCCTCTCTAACAAACAATAGTCCCCCTTTCTAAACAAATAGCACTATCGCATTGTAAAAATAAATAGCTCGCTATTAAATTTCTTATGTTTATGAGCTGGGTCATTCCTCGCTCATGTGGTAAAAGGGAAACAGAAATGGTGTGCATGTCGTGCGGGTGGGACAGGGCAAGAGCGTATTGGCGGTGATGCCGAGCAAAGGATGTAGGTAGACGCGTCTTTTTTTTTTATTATTTAATAGAATTTGAATGCAAATTGAAAAATCTGAAGAAAACAAAAAAAAAAAACACACCCAAAAGCACCTGCTCACTCAAGGACTGACCGTATCCCGATATATTGTGGGATCCAAATTGTCTATGACGATTTTTCGATCCGTATCAGAATTTTTCAAACACTGAAATTTCCAAATACCATCCAGGAAAATTCATAAAATGAAATTTCGCTGCTGAAAAACTCCCATAAAAAACACGCAACAGCTCCGATTCACTTAGGGACCGGCCGGATCACGAGATGTTGTGGTATCCAGATCGCTTATGGATCGGAATTTTTCAATATGAACCATAAAATTCCCAATTACCATCCAGAAAAATTCATAAACTTTGAAACTAACGGAAATTTAACCGCTAAAAAACTCCCATCAAATGCAAATATTCGACATTGAAACATGGTTTAATTTCTTCTCAAACACCAACGTACCAAACCATAATGCCATTGCTACGCCGGATAAGAAATCAGATCTACAGAATTTTGAGTGACTACCGTCACTCATACCCCTCCAAGTCCAATGGATGATCTTGCTCTAGATCTCGGCACCCAATTCTTTATCCATTCATCAAGGGTAGACACGTTCCTGCTGAGATCTTCCACAGAATCACTCTTTAATGCCACAATGATGTCCTCGGCATAACTCTCATGCGCCTCCTCGAGCAGTGTTTGAAATATTTCACATTCAATGTTGTTCTTAAGCTTCTGATCCATGTAACCTCTGTATTATTGTCGTCAGGACAAAGTCACAAGGGTAAACACCCACAATAACAGGACTAGGAGATGGACAGTAAGGTGCAAAGGTTAATGATTTTTCAGCACCAATGATCAAAAATGTGGATTCGAGGGTCTACGCTTTTTGGGTGCCTGGCAGCCTAAGTGGCCCCCTTTGATATGAGTTTTAAATGAATATATAAGATCAAGATGTTACTATGTCAATTTTACAATAAGACTTTACTCGTTAAGATATCATATAATTAAGAATTTATGAATTCAGATATGTGATATGATATTATTAAAATGTTAGTTTTAAAACAGAATGACTTAATATTACTTTACAATAAGACTTTAATGCATATATAAGATCTTAGTTCCACTTTAAGAATTAAGACTCAATTCATTAAGATCTCACATAAATACATAAACAATTATTTATTAAATAAAGAAAAACAAAATAATAGAATAACAAAACATGACACATCGTACAAAAAAAAGAATCAACTATTTATAAAAGAATACGATATATGCTCAATTTCACTGTCCAAATGAGAAAAAAATCAATCTTTTACCTACAAATATGTAAATATATCGTAAGAGAAAAAAAAAGTAAAGAAAATGCACATGATTCACAACATAATACATTATAACAAAATAAAATCAAAATCATATTTCAAATATGAAAATACTTTCAAAATATCAAAATCAAATCAATGTCAGTGCAAACCTTGTTTATTGGGTCGCCAAAAGTTCTCAAAATCAACTACTAGAACCTCCAAATTCACCCACGAACTATTGCCTTTGTTTTGGGAAGAATTGAAAAAATAAAATATTTATCGATCTTTCATTAAATCACAAAAGAGTGGTTTTTGAAAAAAAAAAAGGGGGGGGGGGGGGCGAGGGGGCCTAAAAAAATAAAATTTTTGACCCTCACCGAGGTATTTTTTCCACCCGTCCACAAAGTGTCAATGGGCGGCGCCTAGGCAGGTGTCCAGAAAGTAGCGCCTAGGTGGCAGCCCAAAAACTGGGGGCATAATGACCCCGCCCAGACAGCGCTTAAGCATTTTTTGAATTTTTTCGCCTTGGCGGTTGGGCGGTCAAATTTTCAAGTAGTGTTCAGGACAAAAAGGGATTTACTAATAACTAATCTTAACCTATAACGTTTATATTTTTTGACAAATGTTTATACATCTACGATATATCATATATGACAAACAGCTTGCATCAAAAATCAGTTTTCAGCACGATCACATTGGTTTCATGGGTCTAAATCCAAGGACGGCCCAAAGAAAATATTTTGATGATTTTGATCCTTTGAGGTCTAATGCAACAGTGGTCGAACAAGATGAGTAGCTGGAACGTTGATATTGCAAACAGGAAGTACACCATTTGGAAACCCCAGTCCATTGGGTCATCATCACCATACACGAAATGATGAAGGTGAGAGTATATACTCACTCTCCATCACCATCCATTTCATCAGACAGTGGTCATTCTAGTGGTATATACTACACGCCTCCTAATGCCAAAAAAATTGCATTCTTACCTGCTGGTCAAACGGTCATACAATATGGAATTGTCAGTTTGCAGGACTACCACACGATCAAACCAACGCTCAGGGAAGAAATCACAGCCATGGTGATCAACAACATTTCCCCCCTCCTCCATCATGTCTTCAAGCTCATCACAAACCTGCAAAGAAAATATACCAGTCCAACATGTAATAATCCTAGATGTGCTCAAGTGACAGATGAAGCATATAACCAACCAAAAACAACATTTATGACTTTTACATCATTTCTCTTTTGGATATTTTATTTTTTGTATTAAAATCTTTTCATATAAATGCAAATGCCAATAGTATAAAACGCTGAATACTATTTTGATAAATGGAGCATTAATCAAAAGTCAGAGATGCACAAATATTAAAGCGAGATAAATGAATGTTGAGATTTCTATTCAATTGTCTCTTCAAAACCATTTTTCTATAGATGATCTGGATCTATAGGAAGGACTTGTAGCATTAAGGTCTCTAAAGTCACTACAGGCCAAACATATCCATTTGTTAGAAATCGTGGAAGGCTTGGGAATATGCATGAATAAAACTAAGAGTCACAATAGCAAAGAGTAATAAACATCAAGCATTCAACATCAGAATAATTGCTACTGCTAAATAGAACAGAATCAATAAAACAGAAGGGTGCGGTGTGTATAGAGCTGAGGCTCTATACAATCTAAGTAAAGCGCACATTCAAATAGTGTCAAGAAATGTGGTTTCAATACTAGAAATGTTTGTGATAGCCTTAAAATATATTTTCATCTATAATTATAAAATTTAAACCTTCAAAAATGGTGTAGATCGAGCAGATCTATGAAAACTTGAAAATCTTGAAAATTGACGGTCAAAAAATGCGTTACAAGATGCACTATTTCCAAAACTTGAAATCCATTTTTTTCTCATGTCCATGCATCTTGATGTCGTGATGACATTTTGAGAATATTTGGGTACAAAACCAACCTCTTCTAGTGAAATTTTTGAGGTGGGCTCTAATTTGATTATTTAGAGCCTCAGCTCTATATAAACTTTTTCCTAAACAGAATGCCGAAGGAAACTCTGGTAGGAGGGAAGAGGAGCAGGCAAGTATTCATTTGGAATTTCCATACAAAGACAACATTCAAAACAAAAAAGCCATGCAAGTAGAACTCACCAGCAATATAGTATGAGATATTTTTTAACAAAACTAAAAGCTACGCTACAATGCAATAAACAACCACTACTGCACCACCTCGCATCGAGCTCCCCAAGTCATAAGTGCACATAGACAATCCGATACTACTATGGGGGACCTACTGAAGGTCATCATCATGCACCGATGCTTATGAACAAATTAAAACAAATCAACAAACAATAAATCCCCACAGGGTAGTAAGATCAGATCATAATTTTTTAACTTGCTTTTTATTGATAACCAGTGTTCGCAAAATCGAACCGGAATGGTTAACCGGACATGGAGCTAGGAGCGGTTTGAACTGGAACCGGACTAACCGGGGACGTTAACCGGACTAGCCGGTCAAGTAGAATTTTTTAAAAAAAAAATGGATAAAAAACTCCCAAAAAATAAAATAAAAAAAGGAAATACTTAGATTAAGTGTATAATATCTTATTACATATAATTATCTTACAAAAAAAAAATTGAAACAGCTTTTTATAAATTAATATTTGAATACTATGGTCCTGTACATGAAAATATCTTAAGATATTTTTTGAAGATATTTTTGTCATGTAACATCTTCTTCCAAGCACTAACATATTCATTCCAAACCTTACATTGTAAAACTTTCTAGTTTCTTTTGAACAAAAATCACTCACATTAGGAATGAAAGTTTATGTATTTTTTTGCAAATAACAAAAGTAGCTTATTACTATTAAATCAAATAAAAACACCAACTAATTAAGACAAGAAATAGAAAGGACCTATTCCATATAGTTAGATAGAAGTTAAATGAGGCATACTTCACAAAAAGTACATCTCATGACATGCAACAAAACGAAAAATTAATGCACAGCTGTTTTTATATGTATCTACCATAACCATATCAGTGTGTTGTGCATTGATTTTATCAAAAAATAAGAACCGTAGAACAAATAATTTGATCAAAAAATAATTTTATTAAGCAAAATAGAAAAACACTTCCCTTATTTATCATAAAACATAATTTTATTGAAATACCATAATTTTATCAAAAAATAATTTTACCAAGCAAAATGGAAAACCACTTCCCATATTCATCATAAAACATAATTTTATTAAAAACCATAATTTTATCAAAAATAATATATTTGTTAAGCAACACAGAAAAACAGTTCCCATATTCATCAAAAAATATAATTTTTTATTAAAAAACATAATTTTAATTAAAAGACGATTTTATTAAGCAATATAGAAAAAAACTTCCCATATTGATAACAAAACATAATTTTATTAAGAGAAATGATTTTTTTTTTAAAAAATCAATTTTTCAAAATGTGAGGGATGATTTGAAATTAAGATCACATTTGTAAAACTCTCTCTCTCTCTCTGGAATCGGGCTAGATCGAGATCGGCCAGTGACCGATCCCGAGTTAGTCGGCCGATTTTTTTGAAATCAGCCTATCTTTTAAAGTCCATTTCTATAACATTCCAAAAATCTTGATAGAAAATGGGGAAAAAAAAAAAGGAAAAAGAGAAGAACCAAGCACATACAAGACGATGGTGTAGTGTTTCATTGAACATAAGGCAATCAAAATTTTTACATGTACTTAAAAAAACAAAATGTCTCATTTCCATCATTACAAATATAACTATATCATGCACTTAAAACAACAGAACTAAAAAACATTGAGCGACATTATCATGCACTTATCAAAAAGAAGAATCAATTTCATCAAAAAATAATTTTATCGAAAAGAATAATTTTATTAAGAAAAATAGAAAAACACTTCCCATATTCATCAAAAAACGTAATTTTATTAAAAAATCATAATTCTATTAAAAATAATTTTATTAAGCAAAATAAAAAAACACTTACCATATTCATCAAAAAACATAATTTTATCAAACAAAATATTTTTTTTTTAGAAAAATCAATTTTCCAAAAACCCCAAAAATCAAGCAACATTTCGAGCAAGAAACGACCCTCAATGTTTGAACAATCGAACAAATAAACATACATGCAATGTAAAGGCTTTGATCATCTTTCAAACGCACCAAATTTGATCAAAAATATTTGATATTTTTAATTTAATTGCAAAAAAGGCGGAAATTCATGATATGATGCAACGAAAAAATCCATATAAAAACATTTAATCAATCATAAATAGACATACCAATTTTATTTGAGAGATCAAGCATTAATCATAAAAATATACAACTCAATTTTATACAAAACGACCAATAAATAGAATAAAAACTCTGTGTTTTTTGATCGAATACAAGTTCTTTGAGCAGTAGCAGCATTTCGGGCCAAAATCAACCAATAACATTCGGTTTTCTGAACAAATTGATACATAAATCTAATGAATAATTCAATTATCTATCAAAACCACCAAAATTCTTCAAGAACCATTCGGTATCGAAGAAATTATTGAAAGAATGGCGGAAATTTTCAAAAACCTAAAAGATCCAAGAAAATCTTATTTTTTTGATGTTTCAATCCAAATTTCTTGTTTCATAGGATTATAGATAGTGATTTACAATCACGAAAATGGACAACAAAAGAGGCATGAAAACAGATCAGAATGCCTGCTACAAATAACGGTCTCAATTTCAAAATAACTGTTGTTATTTACTACCCTACCGTTATTTACGTTATTTAGGCTAACCGGTCCGGTTAGCAAAAACCGGCCGATTTTGTGGAAAAACCGCCGGTTCAAGGCCTAACCGGTCGGTTTTTTAACCCAAATTTTTTGGAGAGTACCGATTGCTTAGTAGACCACTAAAACCGGCGGTAACCGGAGTCGCCACCCTCGGTAGCGATCTAACCAACCAGTTCCGGTTCTAACCGGTCGGTTTTGCAAACATTGTTGATAACTAAGAAGAATTACAAACTATATGGCAGGAAACTCTCATACCATGGGAGTAGACCAGAACTTCATTGAACAAAGCCTAGGAACTATACAAACAACCCACTTCTTCCTGTAATACACACTAGTGAAGAGAGAACCTCTAAAAACTAGCACAGAGGTGTGGCAAAACTCACAATTTTCCAGTTGGAAGCTTCTTTACTCGTTCCTTTCTTACATCGTCTTTGTTTCAGGTAAAGCATGCGACCTGCGTGTTTGTGAAGAAAAAGAAATGGAGACTTAGACACTAAAGATTGAACTAGAATTATGAAGACTTGGGTTGTGTTGATCATCGACATATATACATCTAATGGAAACTAAAATCTTTAGTTCCTGCTTTTACCCTTTTCCCATCTTGTTGGCCCCAATGAAAACTAATGGATACATGACTTCCCCATATGCCACAGTAAGTTCAACCTATCTTTGTTCTTTTCTAAAGATGAGTTCAGCATACTAGTTCCCTTCACCCTTAAACCTTCAAAACATAGAGCTGACCCACCATTCCTGTAGAAGAAACTCCCCACCTAGTAGAAAGAAACTTCAAGAAAGCTATCTCTGCATCTGAATGGTAAGTGGAGAGTTTCACATGATGTCGGTTGAACTCCATTCATTTTAATCGTTAACAAAAAAAAATTATGGGTATGGTTGAACTCCGTTCCATTTGCGCCTTTACCAATAGAGGAAAAATAGCCAGCTACACAGAACTACAAGACTCCCAACTAGGCCAGCCACCAGCCCCAAGCACACTCTACCCCACAAGCCACACACAACAACTAAGAGTCTTCTTTGTGAAAATGACGAAGAATCTTCATCTTGAAGCCACACACAATAGCTAAGAGTCTTCTTCAAAACCTAGCCTGAAATGGGGGAACCGTGACTAAGTTCAAACTTCACAAGCTAGTGAACCAAAAGAAAAGTAAAAAAAAAAAAATACAAGATGGAAAGTAACCAAAATCCAACCAGCTCAAATACCACCCTGCAATAGGCTCCTGGTGGAGCCCCTCCCCTCAATCTGGAAAGGACAACAACAACCCATCCTTTCCTCCCCCATGTTAACTTCTTTGTAAGAAATCTCCTTGTCAACCCTACCTAAGCAACAAATGCTTCCTTAAGAATTCAAATATCCTACGGCTAAGAACCTATCCTTTAGGGTTTACAGAAGTCTGAGATTAAGTCAATTTAGTCTTATGTTTCGAGAGATTTTATGGGTATTTGCGACTCTTGATTCGTAAACTGCACAATATACACTTTTTAATTGAAATTTATCTTTGTTCGTATTTTATAACCAAGTGTGCTTCCACAAGATCCTTTTAATATAGTTATTACTTATATGGTGTCACTTTACAACACAAAGATGTATGCAACATATATTTGATCAATGTTTTAAAATGCGGGTAGCGGCCATATGCATTGGGAGAGCCGATGCGGCGATGCGGTCAATAAATATTAAAAATTCTAAAAAATCTAAAAAAATAGGTCAAAGCATAAAAAAAATACGGAGTGTATTATGTGGGATGATAGGTATTTAATTTATTCATTAACTCCAACAGTATCAATTGTCAGAGCTTCTGTAACCATTATCCCCTGATAGAAACTAGAAACTTGAAACTAGCTTTATAAACATTCAACGATCAACAACCATAAGCACAAAGTTGCAACCACAAACTTTAAAGTTACAAAATGCAACAAACTAAAAGTGTATGAAGATGAAAGAGTTCAAAAGTCAAGCTCAAGACGAGTCAATACAATCATCATCATTTCTCAAGTCTTGAGAGTGAGATTCTAAATTTCAATTTTTCAAATCCTAATTAGAGAAGTCATCTTGAGAGTCTTCATCATCATTATCATCCTCGGCGGCCTCCATGTAATCTTCTTCCTCAGTCTCCTCTGAGTCAGCATCCTTCTTCTCCTCGACCTCTGGAGCTGATGTGCGACTAGACCCAACTCTACTCCTTTGTGCTCTAGTGTTAAGTCGTTCTTCTTCATTAGCCCCTATGGCTAGCTCGACATCAAGCCAAGTATGATCCTCACTCTCAAACACACGCTCTAGTCGCGGATCCGTGGTCCATTCACTTGTGCAAGCACCATCAGCTTCATACAATTGAATAGGGTTGGGATCCATGCACTTTTGATACCTCCCCCTAAGCCTTATACCACACATAAACCAAATTATTCAACTTCTTCTGTTCCAACCTATTTCTTTTTTTGGCATGGAGTTGTGGTAAAAAATTGAAATTAGATAAATTAGATTTTAGAAAAATAAAATTTGAAATTGAAATCCAAGAAATAAGAATTAATGACTTACATGCTTAAATGCACTCCAATTGCATTCGCAACCAAAAGAGCTACATGAGGGATTCAACACTCAACTAGTTAGACGACATAAATTTGGTGTGTCGGTTCCACATAATGCCCACCATGCAGCTGTATAATATTTTATAATTTAGATTTTATATAAATATTTTATTATTTTTATAAATGAAACTAAACATAAAGTCATAAACAAGTAAAGGTACTTTTTACCTAGATCTGTAGTGTCCCTGTTTCAAGTAGCAATCTCTTTCCCAAAGTTTCCCAAGGCCAACTTGAACTTAAATCAATTCTTGGCTCTGGATCTCATATTGGATATCTTTGTCAAGGACCAACCTCTCAAGCACATCTAAGAACCCACCATTTATTACACAATCTAACTCAATGAATTAGTGCTTGTAGTGAAGAGATGAATTTAGAAAGTAACCGGCTGAATGGAGGTGCTTGGGAAGCTGGGTATCCCAGCTCCTATCAATAATTCCAGGTATAGCCTTGCGATTATTTTCACCATCCTTTAAAACAATTATTTATCTATCATCTTGCCCTAGTCATTGCCTCATGTATGTAGCCCATGGCGAGCTTCACATTATCATCAACCAGTCGAAGCACTTTCACTAAAGGCCCAACCACCTCCAATGCAAGAAATATTTGATTCCAAAAAGATGTGTTCAGAATAATTTGTTCAACTTTTCTCCCATCCCAATGCTTTGACCATTTACTTTGACTCCATTGCTCTAAAGCAAACATGGTCCTCAAGGCAATTTTGCTTGCCTAGGATTCGAAGAGTGAGAAATGATGTGGCAAATCTAGTGATACTCGGTCTCACTAATTCTCGTTTCTTTGTAAAAGTCCTCATCATGCTAAGGACCATGGTGTGATAGTAAATAAATCCAACACTAAACATAGATTTTGAAATCACCCCACTTAATAAATATGTTGTACCCATTTCCTTAAGCATGAGATTAACACAATGAGCTGCGCAAGGAGTCCAAACCACTTCAAAGTCAAAAATGCCCAGCTGCAACATAATTGGCACCATTGTCAGTGACAATATGTACCACACTTTTCTCTCCAACAAACTCTACAATCTCATCCATCAAGCCACATAAGTATATAGCATCATGTGACTTGTCTGATGCATCAACAGACTTAACAAAAAAAGTACATGTTGGACAGTTAACCAAAAAATTAATTAACGCCCTCGACTTCCCATCGGACCAACCATCACACATAGTAGTGGCCCCATACTTCTCCCACCCTTCTCTTTGAGAAATAAAATTTTGTTACCATCAAACACAACATTCTTCAATAAGGGCTCCCTAATCGCATATAGTGAAGGAGGAATAAGTCCAGGGCCAAATTTCCCAATTGCATGGACCATACATGCAAAACTATCGAGAGTTTTAGCATTAAAAAGAATATAATGTAAAACCACTTTACAATGTAAATACATACCGACTTCCTCTCTTCTTTCTTGTATCAATTTTCAATTGTGGTTTGTTTTTTTTTTTCCTCCTCTCTTGAACCACAATTTTAGGGCTAGGGGGTGAAAAAAACATCCATTGGCCCCTTAGAGAGAGGTGTTTTTTTTTCCAACACTACCACCAATATTCATAACCCACTCTCTTGACATTGGAGTACCCTTTTGCTTCATTACAACTTCTGATATATCATCATCATCATCAAATAATTGCATATCATCACGTAATTCTTTTCTTTTCTTTTTTTTCTCTCTTTTTTTTTTTTCAAGCTATCCATGTATTTCTCTAATCCCCCTATTTATCTCTTCGATAGCTTGTGGGCATGCTCTTACATTCCCAAAAATACTAGTTAAGCGTTCTTTTTGACGAAAAAATACCCCCCATATAAGTATTTCCACAAAGCATACAAATCACACAATTTCGATCTTTTGGATTTTTAAGTTTGCCATATTTATAAGCCGGATCCTTATTCCTAGAAGATTGGAAGAAGACATTGCCCCAAAAAAAGTATTATTGTAGTAGGAAAAAAAAGTTACCGGTTACTTGAAGCAAGTATTGATTTCTTCACGGCCCTTGAAACCCTCGATTTGTCGTCACAAGTTCGCCTAAACTTCCTCAAATCAACATCCAAAAGATACAAATCAACAACCAAGCATTGACCAATACACAAATCAAAGAACTTTACAAAAATAAAATTTTCGCCAATTTTTTTTTTTTATTTCAATTGATCCAATAAACGCCACGGATGTGGCTGAAAATGTTGTTTGGGGGTTTAATACCCCCAAAAACCCTTTCCCCCCATTTTCGGGGGTCAAAACAACCTTATTACTCCTGCCCGAGGGGTTCAGTTTAGAAAAAAATGGTGGACCGCATATACGGTATGATGCAGTTGACGCAGGATGCAGCTATGATGCGGAGAGGCGCGGCAAATATGCGGGTGCATCTCTCCAAACCGCATATGCAGTCATGTGTGATGTGCTGGGCAGCGCATAACGCCTGATGCGGCCGCATGTTAAAACTTTGTATTTGATGCATCTACTTATGTAGAACCTAATATCTAACTCAGTTTGTCATAAAGTAAATTAGGTTAGAATGTTAAACCTTCGTATAACTGTAACTTGTGAAGGAGAAAACACAACACTTCCACTCACTCATTCATAATTATACATGAAAAAGAAAAAGAATATAAATATATCTCCCATTTTCCCTATAGTATTTTAAAGGGAAGCCACATGACATACAACGAATAGTTAAATGAATCGTCATCATCATTTTAGCTTTTTCCCAATTAATTGGAGTCGGCTACATGAATCTTGGTTCTCCATTTTTTTTTAGTAATTTCATGATTCTCAATTCTGCTCTATTAAAGGCCATATCCTCAGTGAGGCCATAAGTCCCCATATCTTTTTGAACAACCACTTCCTTTTAGGCCTACCCCTTGCCATTTTCAGTCCTTCCACTTGAACTAACTCACACCTCCTAACCAGTGTTGTACTTAGTCAGCACCACACATGACCAGCCACCTAAGTCTACTCTGCCTCATTTTATTGCCTATTGGTGCCATCCCTAAATTCTCTCGAATAGATTCATTTCAAATTCTATCCCTTCTTGTCTTGCCACTCATCCATCTCAACATCCTCAACTCCGCTACAGTCATTCTACAAGTATATTGTTTTTGTCCGCCCAACATTCCACCCCATAAAGCAAAGCTGGTCTCACTGTTGTCCTATAGAACTTGCCCTTCAGCCTTATTAGCATGCGGCGATCACATAAAATTCCAATTGCACATCTCCACTTCGCCCACCCAACTCTAATTTTGTGTGCGACATCTTCCTCAATCTCTCCATTTTCTTGAATTATTGACCCAAAATATCGAAAGTGCAGTCTTTTTTGTACTTCCTGACAGTCAATCTTGACTACTTCCTTGTCTCTACTCCTATTATTACTATATACTCTGTCTTAGTCCGACTAATTTTAAAACCTTTGGATTCGAGAGCATCTCTCCAAAGTTTTAACTTTGTGTTAACACCGGAATAGTTCAATGAATAAATTATTAAACTATTTTTTCATTAATAATTTTTTTTCATTAGATTTAGTAATAAAATAAGTGCCCAAAATGTGAGTTGTGCTCTAAAGAATTGAGTATGAGTAGAACTGACTCTGGAAAACAAAACTGGATCTATTTATTCAATCAACTAACAGAACAAAAAGATGTTTTTGGTTATTCCAAAAAACAAAACAAACCAACAAGACATTTTCTCGATAAACAAACAAAACACGTTAGTAGTTTATAAAACCAACAAAAATCAGCATACACCCTACCAAACATCTACCTAGTTCAAGCATTCTTTATACTTCATAAAAAATTTATCCTAGATTTTGCAATCAGTAGACCAACGCAGTACTAAACCCCCAACATTTTGGTGAAGTCTTAAATATTTGTAGATACAAAATAAGAGTGACAACAAAACCACATCGTCATTCAAAAGGAAGAAGAAAAAGGTTCAAACTATCCATTCATGTGGTAATAAGAAGTAAACACATGCACAGCCCAGTGGTTAGGATGGTGATAAGCATCAATAAATTGGGACACAAGGCTATGGTTTGATAAGCAATCATTATCAAATTAACAAGTGGTATCCCAAAGTAGCTTGTGTTGGTATATTCCAAGGAATAGCCAGGGCCCTACATGACTAGACACACATGTAATCAGGCTCATGCCAGGTGGCTCCGTAAAACTCATTTCCAGCCAATAGTAAAAGGATGGATATTCATTAATGACTTGCCTTGTCTAGGGAAAGGACCGAACGTCCTCATGGCTTTGAACATAAAAAGGCAATAAACATAGCCAAGGGGAGGATGGTCTTTTGACCTTAACTGTTAGGGTAGCCTGAAAAGTGGCATTGGGAAAGCTCTCAAGATGCCTTCGTTGAAAACAAGATACATGCAACCCCTGGGTGAAAGTTCAGATGTCCGAGATCTGAGATCAATTAGGGGTGGCAATGGGCAGGGTCGCCTGGCCCAGGCCCGGCTGTTGCCACCCCCAATCAATTAAAAGCACACCCATTTTCCTCATGTAAAAATACAGTTTTCAATCTGACTTAGTTTCACGAGCAATTATGAAACGATCAGATAGCACCTACCTTATGTCCTACAAGGCTACAACTGATAGAGATCCTCGAAAGAGACTAAATGCGAGAATACTTTACCAACGTGAGAAAACTTATTGCAGTGAGAAAACTTTACTATTGTGCGAAAACCTTACTACAGTGAGAACACTTTACTGCTATAAGAACACCTTATTGCTGTAAGATGTTCTTACTGCTGTGAGAGGCTTACATCTGTAAGAAAACTACTTCATTCAATCAGCAAGTAGGATCAATTTCTATTGAAAGTACTTGAGGGGCTTGACCTTTCAGATCTCAAAAGAAGAGAAGATCTCTGACAACGTTGGCTGGTCTAGAACTGGTTATACCATTGGGAAAGAAGGTCAATCATTACTAGTATGATTAGAGGCAGGATATGCTGGCCGGTAGTCACTTGCATGAAACAAGGTAGAAGTCACATGTCTCTTGGGTGGAACAAGGTGGACCACGTCTCTTGCCTCCAGCATCGACATGGAAGGACAAGGGACTTCCTAGAAGTTACATAGTGGCATGGTGAACCCACTTTATGAGCTTAAGGTTCCAGCCAAGGAAAGTCATATCTTGGGGTATGCTCCAAAAACTCCCATTCACCATACTTGATTAACCACCAGATAGAGAGGAAGCATTGACCTTAAATCCAGATAGGCTCTACCTTGAACCTCCCTCTGTGTTGGCCTGAGATCCTAGAAGGTTTCCGGGACTGTCCAATGACACAAAGTGCCCGGTTTCTCACTCTGTACTATTTGATTTTTGCAGGCTGCAGAAAACAGACTGACAGAGAACTTGTATGAGCTGGTTCTTGACTATCGTACATTGGATTTCAGTGAAATTTTGAATATTGGAAGTAAACCGATTCTAGTTGATATGCACAAAATTTTGGTTCAAAACCATTTGTCGTTAGAAAGATATATCAACAAATGATTGGTGCCACTATGTAGCTGCAATTTTCAGACGTCTCACACCCTCTCTAACTCCCACGAACCACAGTTTGCCAATGTGATGCAAGATTATAGTTGTCTATGTGGCTTGAAAACTATTACAAAATCTAAGAATCAAGATCAAGCTTCTCTAGTTTAAAATGTCTAGCCCAACGTGAAGCTCAATAGCGGTGAAGTAAGGCTAGTACACCACTGAATAGCCGATATACACATTGTATGAATATGAGCCAAATCACAATGCTACGACTATTTGTGGGCTGCAGCTTGAAATCTATCAAAAAACTGAAACAAAAGTACATGCTTCTTTTCTTTGTTATTGAAGTAAATTTCCATCCCAATGAGGGGCTTAACACTTAATAGCAGTGTGGTATGCCTTGTACACCGTTACAATTACTCTAAGAGCCAAAATATTTCTTGAATTTTAAATATTCCCATATAAGTATCAGAACATATATAGCCAAAATCAGCACCATTTCAATATTTGTTTAGTAGCTAATTCAAACAATGGACATAAGCACCTCATAATAAGCATAAGGAATATTTCATCAGCGTCCACCTTATAGGCTATTTGATGCAGAGAGGAAATAAAACCGGAATAATAACAATAAAAAAAGAAAAGGTTGAGAGAATATACTCTCTCTCAAGGTCTGCAAAGGAATGCACCCCAAAATCGATCTCTTCACAAGACCAAGTTTTACTCAATTTTAATCTCTGCCTTTACAAAGGGACAACTCCCTTTAAATAGCCTATGAAAAAAATAAACAAATAACTAATTAAAAAAAAAAAACCCAGAAAAAAAGTTACTCTCTCTCTAACTTGCACATACCTCATCTCAATCCTTCCATATCTAACTACCAAAAGATAGTACGGTACTTATCTATTCCCTCCCATCTTAAAAATGATGTTTCCTAAGATACCCCTACGTATCGCCAAGACTTCCTATACTTAAAGATAAAGCCTTCCAACACAAAATGTGGTCTTCCAAAACAACTACCTATCATTAAAGATAAGCCCTTTAACACAAAATGTCGTCTTTCAACACGTGGACCCTTGCTCATCTAAATATTAATAAAAATAATATTTCTAAGCAACTAAAATAATAATAAAAAACCTTGATTGCGATTTACATCATTCTCCCGAGGTTGGGAGACGCTCGACCTCGAGCTTGATTCAAAGTGGATCTCCTTCATCACCATGCAGGACTATTTCTTGAACTTGATCTCCTTTTGGAACTTCATCATCTTCCTTAGCCAAGTGTACCTCCATCTTCTTTTTTGGGCATTCATACGCACGATGTCGTAGTTTGTTGCATTGATAACACCTATACCTTTGCAGTATCCTTTTTTTTCTTCATTAAATTTTGGTTGACGCGAAACCTCCATCTGGGTGTAAAATCGCTTATAGTGGCTCCCTTGGTATTTAGTTTCTAGTCGTAAAGCAAGTTGAAAAGTTTCACTTTTCAAGTTTCACTTAAAGTCCATGGTCGATGTAGAAAAACATCATCCCTAATGGTAGGTTGAAGGTCATTTACATATCGAGCAACCTTTTGTCCTTCTGTCTCTTGGAGGTTATTTCAAGCAACTAATCGATAAAACTCCCCAGTATAATCTTTCACTTTTTTTTCATTGTCAAAGATTTTGAAATTCTTGAAACAAAATTTGCTCATGATCCACATGATGAAAATTTTCTTTCAATTTCTTTTTCATTTTTTGCCAATGAGTAATTTTTTCTTTCCCACTACGAAGTCGGGATTGTTGAACTTGCTCCCACCAAGCTATAGCATACCCGCAGAGCTTGGTAGCAACAAGTTTAACCTTACATTCCTCTGGCAATTTACTCCATTCAAAATAATTCTCAACTGCACTTAACCAATCAATAAAAGCTTCAATGTGGAACTTACCATGAAATTCCATGAGATCAACTTTAATACCAAAATCTCATGGTCGCTCTATAGAACACGGAACTAGCCTGTAAATTTCTTCGTTACACTCGAAATCAAAACCCTGGGTTTGTCGTGGGACTACTTGTGCAAGATCAATATGGCTGCGAGCACTTCTTCATGAATAACAATGTTCTCCAACCGTTGCAACCTCTAATCAAACCGTTGCATCCCCTGATTCATTTCACGTACTTCAATTCGAACATCTTCTAGAGCTTTAGTCAAATTTTCTATATCTTGTCCACAGTGATCGTCCATAGCAGGAGTAGGATTCGCTTGATTAGCTTTTGGTGGCATTGCAAAAAAAACAAAACTGGATCTTACTTGCTCTGATACCAATTGATGTAGGGAGACAATAAAACTGGAATAATAACAATAAGAAAAGAAAAGGTTGAGAGAATATACCCTCTCTCTAGGTCTGCAAGGGAATCCACCCTAAAAACGATCTCTTCACAAGACCAAATTTTACTCAGTTTCAATCTCTGCCTTCACAAATAAGGGACATCTCCCTTTAAATAGGCTATAAAAAAATAAAATACCTAACTAAAAAAACCCATAAAAAAAAGTACTCTCTCTCTAACTTGCACGTACCTCATCTCAATCCTTCCATATCTTTGCAAAAAGCTAACTACCAAAAGATAGTACGGCACTTATCTATTACCTCCCATCTTAAAGATGATGTTTTCCAAGATACCCCCAAGACTTCCTATACTTAAAGATAAAAAGCCTTCCAACACAAAATGTGGTCTTCCAAAAAAACTACCTATCGTTAAAGATAAGTCCTTTAACACAAAATGTGGTCTTTCAACACGTGAACCCTTGCTCATCTAAATATTAATAAAAAATAATATTTCAAAGCAACTAAAATAATAAGAAAAAATCTTGATTGCGATTTGCATCACTATATCACTCCTGAACTTCACTTGAACTGCAATTTCAATGTTCCACTACATCTTGCCACTCAAAGACTCTAGATGTATGAACTCCCAATATCATCATCTACTAATAACAAGCATAAGGAACATTTCATCAGCGTCCACCTTATAGGCTATATCACTCCTGAACTTCACTTGAACTGCAACTTCAATGTTCCACTACATCTTGCCACTCAAAGACTATAGATGTATGAACTCCCAATATCATTATCTACTACACAAATATTTTTAAAGATATGATCTTTGACCATATGAATCCATCCCAGCCAACTAATTACACCCAAAAGAACATTAGCATCAAACTTTGGCCCATAAATAGATTTATTAGGGCATATACATCCAAATAATAAAAGCAACTCCTGCTCCCTCTACATTATTGAGGTAAAAAAAGATGAATATTTGGCATCTACAATAACAAATCTCCGTAAAATCACATCTACATCAGATGCACCAGAACTAAGGCAACAACGTCCATTGTTAATCAAGAAACTATAAGTAAAAATAAATAAAAATCAATTAATCCTTTGCATGACATATTGGGTTAACCATATCTTCTGCTTTTGCACCATAAGATTTGGTTCATAACCATAATGACATAGTCATAGCTCGATTATATCCAACTTCATGCGCTCCAAGGCAAGTTCTTGAAACCAACAGAATCCAAATTAATATCTTCCACAATCCCTCACTATTAAACGCCAGAACAAGCACTTGGAATTATGAATGAAATATGAAAATCAAGTGCGGATAAGTATTCGCCTCCAATTTAAAAGGATTTAAACGTCAACCTTTGTCCTAAAAATTAAAAAATCAACGAAGGCCAACATAGCAATCAACAAACAATACAAATAACAAGGAAGGTATCCAAGCATCACAATAAGTCAAATGAACACTCATCAATTGACAATGCATTAAAAAAAAGTTATGGAGCGAGAAAGCAACCACAGAAACTGCAAAACATATTATTTTACATAGTACTTCATAGATATCCAAAATTTATTCTTATATGTCAAGGATTAGAGAGAGAGAGGCTCCTTGTCCAATATTCCCTTTTCTCAATAACTAGATATGCAGAGAGCAATAGATAAATGAGATTCCAAATAAGTAACAAGAACAGTCAATTCGATTTTTTTTTCTTGAAAAAATAGATATATAGATAAGAGAGAGAGAGAAAGAGAGAGAGAGAGAGAGGCCGTAAATAGCTACATCACAAAGACCTGCAACTCAAAATTTTTCTTCCATTGAGGTCAAGAGAGATTCTAAAATAGTATTTCACAGAGGCCCGCAACTCGAATTCTTTTTCTTTTTTTTTCTTTTAAGGATAGAGAGATAGGGCTAGGATACCAGATCTTCATTGATGATATGGCACTCAAACTCTGCATCCCATCCATCATGCAAGTTCTTTTGCTTGACCAATTCTCCCACGTTTATGTGCCTGAAACCCGTGGCATCACAGAGAAGGGAGCAGGTGGTCGTCTTTCCGGTACCTGGAGTGCCAGTAACCAGAACATTGGGCCGCTTCCTTCCATTCTCACTCATCGTTTCCGGTATTTCTCTCTCTACGAAGGCACCGACTTGCCCTGAAACCTCGACAAGCAAATACTCGTACGGTACCTAATCCTGAACAAAGTCCCATAGGTAAATGTGATATCGTCTTGGTCTTAACTTCTTAGGCGTGGTTGGTAAAGGCAAATAATGTTTTTTAAAAAAGGAGAACTTACGGATTAAAAAACTCTTTAAAAAAACAAGGAAATGTAGAATTAAAGATGCACGTCATAAAATTATAAATGTTTGTTTGGATGTTCAAAAAATTATCCCGACGTCTATATGAAAATGAAAAGAAAAAAAAGGTTTTCAGTCTACGAAATAGTGTATTTTACAACACATTGGATTGTTCATTTTCAAGATTTTTATGTGTTTAAAATTTTATAACTAGAGATGAAATTCAAGCCAATCTAATAATTTTTTACGGAAAATGTATATTTATGATAAAATTTAAAGGTGAGTTTCAATTGGATTGTTTAAAGTTGCAACTTTATGCAAACCACACCTTTATTTATATATATATATATATATTGAAGTTCAGTAGTAGGAAGGTAAAAAAATTATATTTAACTTCTGCAACATTTTTGTTCCTAAATTATCTTTAACTTAGTCGACAAATGTTCATATAAAGATATTTTCTTTTAAGTCGGAGATGGATTTTGGGAAAAGTTTATGTAGAGCCAAGGCTTTAAACAGTCAAATTTGAGCCTACCTAATAAATTTCACTAGAAAAGGTTCTTTTGATGCCCAAAGATCTTGATATTGATCATCTCAACATCAATACCTAATAAATTTCACTAGAAAAGGTTCTTTTGATGCCCAAAGATCTTGATATTGATCATCTCAACATCAAGATGCATGCACATGAAAGAAAAAAAGATTTTAAGTTTTGAAAATAGTGTAATTTGTAATGCATTTTTTTACCGTCAATTTTCAAGATTTTCAAGTTTTCATAGATCTGTCGACACTATTTTTTAGCTTTAAACTTTATAAATAAATATAAAAATATATTTTAAGGCTATCACAAAGATTTCCAGTATTAAAACTACATTTCTCGACAATATTTGAAGATAGGCTCTAATTTGATGGTTTAGAACCTAGGCTCTATACAAACCTCGCATATCCATTTTTGGGTAGCTGAACTTACCCCTTTCTAATGGTAAATGAGCAAATTAGAATATTGGTTATCCAAACCCACACACTTGATTATGTTCGGATACCCAAAATCTAGGCTAGTCTCATAATCTAAAAAATAGAATAAGTGGAAGTCAGGTTTTTGTGTATTGGATGTCCGAAATGGCTCACTTACAAAAACAACATAACTAGAGTGGGTGACATTCAAAGTCTCCTCCACTTAAATAGCCCTGTTGGGACATTTAGCGCAAATATTGGGGTTAAAAATGGGATTAGAAGAATAATGAAAAAAGTAGGGCATTTGTGTTAAATATAAAATAGGCAACTCTTTTTAAAAATATATATCTTAAAATAGGATTTATTCACAATTTTCCCTAAGAAAAAGTGAGTGATGTTAGTTTGATAATATATGCCTAGTAATTTAAAGTAGTTGGGAACTTATTTTTTTTATCAACAATGGTTCTTTCTTTGTTTTTTGGGGGAAAGGTGAATAGATCAAGATGTTGTTACCCATGATTTATGTTGTGGGAGCCTACCAACCTGACAGCCAATTCCTTAAGTCCACTTTCCTTAAGGGGAAAGTAAATCTCACTAAAAATCTACAAATTAATCATGTCTACCTCAAATATTATGTATCCATAATCATAAAAACAAATAAAAATAGAAAGACGTTAAGCTTTAAAAATAAATCATACCATTTATGAAGCAATCATAGCGTGTATATATATATATATATATATATAAAATGACACTATGAGACCCTCTTACACCCATGTGATTAGGATACCAAAAGATAACCATTAAATTTGGATACAGATCTCTTGGAAAGCTATCAATAAACCCATTCACCCAAGTCACACCCATGTGATAATTTTTTTAGAGATCTGTGCCAAATTTAATGGTTAATAGCGATCATTT
Organism: Amborella trichopoda; assembly: GCF_000471905.2. Next base: position 982,720 of record NW_006494904.1, read on the forward strand.
GAGATCCTACATACATGGGTATAGGAAGGTTTCATAAGATCATTACTTACATATATATAATGACACTACGAGACCCTCCTACACCCATGTGATTAGGATACCAAAAGATAACCATTAAATTTGGATACAGATCTCTAGAAAAGCTATCAATAAACCATTCACTCAAGTCATACCCATGTGATAATTTTTCTAGAGTTTTGTGCCAAATTGAATGGTTAATAGCGATCATTTGAGATCCTACATACATGGGTATAGGAAGGTTTCATAGGATCATTACTCATATATATATATATATATATATATATATAAGCAATGATCTAATGCATCTGTTGTATCATAGTATAATGTAACAACACTTCTAGAAAACCATGTTTGTGGTATTTGTAGAACCTCAAATTTCGTACACACACTCTCTTCATCTCAATAATCAATCCCCAAAAAAAAAGGGTTCAATTTGAAGCTTAGATATGGTCAAAATGAGTCCCCTCCAAACACGAATCTAGACCATTCATTTTGTGAATTTCAAGATCTTAGCCTTTATAAGCTCAAAATCATTTTTTTCTTTTCAACAATGTTCATCTAATGATAATAAAGGCATCCAAAAAAATTAGAAATTAAAAAATTCTTCTAAGGCCTAGATTTTATCATCTCACCAAAATGAATGGCCTATGTTAACTGGGCTAAAAAAATACTTTCTAGGTTGTGTTTTCAATTTTTTCTTTTTTTGTGATTGTTCATTAGAATGAAAAGAGTGTATCTTTCAAATTTTGGATCAAACAAATAGCCATAGAGATGGTTTTTTAACGTTATTGCATCATATTATTATACAACAGTTGCGTGATATCATTGCTCTATATATATATGGGAAATGTTAGCATAGACCAGTGAGCCTATAGCTACATATGAGCCCGACAGACACGATTTCATTTCGTATTTTAATTTGAAATTTTTTTTACAAATTTAAATCAAGTGAAAATTTAGACGACTATTTTTCTCATCAAGAAGCACCTAATAAAAATATTTTACAATATATAAATTGACCAAAATACCCTAAAAAATTATGGGGGTATTTTGGTCAATTTATTTCTTACGAAATATTTTTTGATATTTTATTGGACTCTTCTATTTTTAAATCATGATCATTAGATCGGCCCAGATTCAATCTGGGCCGTTGGGCTCATGTGTAGTTGTAGGCCTACTGGTCTACGCTATAATTTTAATATTTTTTATATAATTTCAAATCATTTGAAAATTTGGACGTGTGTTCTATAAAAATAGGAAAATCCAATAAAAATATAAAAAAAATAGTTTGTATTAAATAAATTGAACAAAATACCCCCAAAACTTTCATGGGTATTTTGATCAATTTATGTCTTGCAGTTTTTTTAGTAGGTGCTCCTTGATGATAATAATAGATGTCTCAAATTTTACGTGATTTGAATTTGTGGAAAATAAATTCAAGTAAAAATATAAAATGAGGTCGTGTCCGTCAGATTGGCTTAGATTAAATTTGGACCGTTGAGCTTATATGTAGCTGTAGGCCCATTGCCCTACGCTACAATTTCCCATATATATAGTAATGATCCTATAGGACCCTCCTCTGTGTGTAGGACCCTAAATGATCACCATTAAAGTTGGCATGCATCTCTAGAAAAGTTATCACATATATGTGGGACTTGACTTTTTTAAAGATCCGTACCAACTTTAATGGTGATCGTTCATGGATCCTACACATATGAGTGGGAGAGGGTCCTATAGAATAATTTCTCATATATATCTATATATATATATATATCATATACAAAAATTGAGTTTACTTATATTAGACCTGCTAAAACCAAGATTAGTTAATATAAGAATAGCACTACGCACTCCTTTTTTGGTTAGTAGATCTACCTCCATGTTGGCCTCTATATAGAGTTCAATTTGATACCCATACATTTACATATACAAAATTTGAGTCTATATAGAGTAGACTCTATAAGAAATGAAAATTAGTTATAGTAAGAGTATCATTGTGGCTAGTGTATCTTCCTCCATATTGATCACTTCGCCTGAACAATCGCTTCACTTTTGCCTCTAGCACTGCAAGCTTATCTCAGATTTCATCAAAAACTTTATGTCGAAGCTCCACTAAACTCTGTTCTAGGAGTTACCCTCGATAACGAGTTGATGTTGTGAGCCGTGCAGGAGTCTCATGCCTTATACGTGAAAGTGGACTTCCACCTCATCCAAGTTGCAATTCATGAGTGGACCTGAGCAGTAACAGAGGATGTGCCTATTGCAGTCCTCGAGGAGGTCTGATATCCTTGCCAATCCAAGGTTCCTCTGGCACTAACATCGAATTTGTGTTCAAGCAACCTTGATGTGGAGGACACCACCTAGTAAGTCGTTCACTGCCTGAGATGTGTGACCAAGAAATTTCCTTGAGTTGTACTTGAGAATTTACAATAGCAGAACTTGAGAACTTATTTGTGGGCTTAGCCCCAAAAACTATTTGTTGTTTTAACATGTAAAGGAAGAGAGCTCGGTCTGAACATATCTAAAAAGCCCACTTAATTTCTCCCTAGAATGAGATGGGAAAGGGTGGCTGGGAGTGAGATTCTCCAAAGAAAATATCTCCATTTCGAGAGCGGCGGCGAATTATTCCATTAAGCAGAGAGTGCATCTGAGTTGGGCATAATCTGCTATAGGACTAGAGACCCAGCACAAGACCAAACACTGTGTGCAAAATAGTAGTGCAAAAAGATATGCATTAACAAAATTCTTCATCATGCTTGCCTAGTATGCGTATGTTAGTCAATGGCATCCCTTTGTGCATGAGGTTGTCAACGCAGGATTTTGCCAAGAATAGCAAGCCAGGAGAAGGCATGAGTTTTTTTACAAGGTTGCCTCTCTCGTCCATACCATAGTTCTTGGATCTGACCTCCTTCAAAATGAATTGGCTTCACCTTTCATGAGCTTCTCAAAAAAATCTATACATGTAATACTGGCTCTACCAATTTTGCTTGCCAGATTTGCTAAAAACACTCTTGAGTCCTTAAATCATCATCATCATCATTATTTTAACATTTTTTCGATTAATTGGGGTCGGCTACATGAATTCCGGTTCTCTAATATGTTATATTAAATGCCAATTCTAAAGTCCTTAGATATATTTCCTAAATATTATTGTGTTTTTTTCTTATACAAAGTGAATATGTCTTGGGTAGAGTTCTTGTTTTGTGCCTGGTTTTCCTTTCTTTTTGTTTAACAACTAAAATTGTATCAAGATTTAGGGTCTGCTTTATAAATAGAGTAGTTAAAAGTATGAGCAATTTTGACTTCTTATCCATTGTAATTCGCAATGATATCAGTGAGAGGCACTAAGGCTCGACTTGTAAGCTTCATTATTTTTTGTGAGGAGTCTCAGTTTCTCTGAAGAGACTCCGTGTCCATTGAACATATGAATATACAGACTTATCTTTAATAGACAAATTACATATGACAAAATACAAAAATAAATCACAGATTCTTATACTATACCCAATTTTACCATAAATACAAGATTTTGTATCTACCATTCCCAAATTTACAGATTACAATATATTCGTTCCATATCAACTGGATATACAATATATAATTTCCTTTTACATTTTTCATCTATTTTCCATCTATCTCTCGGCCGGAGATGTCATTGAGTCTAAGTAATAATGGATGTGGATGGTTCTTGAAAGTAGATACCAATATAGAAAGAGACAGTTGAGGCTTAAGTACTGATCGCATAACCAGTGTACTCCCATCTAAAGCTTTCTGTCTATAAAAATCCAATGTAATGGGCAATGGAATATCAGGAACACCCATAAATCTTCCTTGTTTAGCTCTCTTTCCAAAAACACTATAAAATATCCTCTTAGAGCCATTAAACAGAGTTATTTGTCACTCCTTTTGCCACATGAGATTTCTATTTTAAGCTCAAGGTTTTCAAGATTTTTCTTGCAAATTTCTCAAAGTTTTCTCCCTCTAGCACTCAAGGCTTTCTTTTGAAAGAAAAATACTCGAAAACAAAAAATAATGGTCTTTGCTGTGACTAACCTTAGATCCATCTCGTTTTAATGATTTAGGCTTGCCAATGAGCTTTCTAGCTCTACAGGTTTCTCAAACCACCTACCTTCATTTTTTAGCATCTGACATGCATTATTATGAGACGATAAGATGAAGAAAAGTAGACTTAAGTGGGTTGGTCATGTGCAGTGTAGACCCCAACATCAGTTATTATGTGCGATTTGGTTTAGATGAAAGGCTCTAAAAACACGAGTTAGTATGTGTGATTTGGTTTAAATAAAAAGCTCTAAAAGGGAGCGAGGACATAGTCAGAAGTAGAGATAAAATATATGGGGACTTATTCTCACTTTGAGTATAGCCATTGATAGAGCAGACAAATAGTTGGAATAAGACTTCTGATAATGATGATAATGACGACGACTACTAATTGTGAGACTAGAGTGGTCCATATCAAGTGAAGTGGTCCTCCAAAACATTTTAGAAACATGAAATATGACAAAATGGTTTATGAATATGGCGGTTCAGGCTGAGAGTTGCATGAATTTGATGGCTGGAAAAGGCTCTGTTCTTAAATGGAGATAGTGACCTCTCATCCTTGGTATAAGAGACGATAAAAACAATTCCCGGTAAATAGTTTGGCGTAAAACCCCTAGGAAAACCTAAATGTAGGTGAATAAAATTTATTTTATTAGGCAATTTGAAGGCTCGCGCATGCTTTTACAGATATTGAACCACAGAACTATACAAATTCATAAGGTCAGTGTCAATCAGGTTTAGAAGTTCACCACATCCAAATATCAGGTCACTCAATACATGTATAGGCTTGTGTATGTAATGGTACCTACCGAACTACTAGTTGAGTAAATTCATATAGAATACACTAATTTTTAGATGAGATTATCAACCATTTATCATCTGTACAATCATTCCCACTCATTAGACATCAAATTCGATACGGAGTTTGATTTTTTTTTTTAAAACACAGTGTCTATTCAAGGACACTCTTTAAACTATCCATTTTGAAATTTAATGAACAAAAATTATTGTGATCTCCATGTATAATAGATAAACAAAAAAGTTTATATAGAGCGGAGGCTAAATAATCAAATTAGAAACCAAACATCCTCAAATCGATCATCTCGACATCAAGATGCACAAACATGAAAAAAAATGGATTTCAAATTTTGGTAATAGTGCACCTTGTGAGGCATATTTTGACTATCAATTTTCAAGATTTCATAGATTTACTCGATCTACATTATTTTTGAAACTTTAAGTTTTATAATTAAAAATAAAAATATATTTTAAAGTTATCACAAAGATTTTCAATATTGAAACCACGTTTCTTGACACTATTTGAAAGTGTGCTGTATTTTTTTTGTTTAGAGCGTCCACTGTGTACAAACGGCACCATGGATAAATGATGTCTTTATAGACAATCTCATCTATAGAGTGAAAGTATTAATTACGAACAAGCATGCCCTTTTATAATTTTAGTGCCGTCCAATTAAAGGACGGGGGCAGGGGACTTATCAGCGATTAGGGCACCGGGCGGGTTTTTCCGCAAGTCAGCGAATTGGGTTATAAGTATCGGCGAGCGTGGGAGAGGAACCGCGAGAAAAAGAAGAGGAGGCAAGAAGCCAACAGGAAATCACGGCACCTTTCTGATCTCTCCATTAACAGGCAACAATTTTAGAGAGAGAGAGAGAGAGGTAGAGAGAGAGGGAGGCTTATAGAGAGGCAACAATTTTAGAGAGAGAGTGAGGGAGAGAGAGGAGGGA
>NW_006494904.1:990582-1008976 GCF_000471905.2 Amborella trichopoda
ATATATAAAACATTGTTCTCTATTATGAAATGAAAGGAAAACCTGCTGCATGATGCACATTACATACTTCTATGGCATGCTGCTGGGACCAGATATGGTAGCATCCCGGTCATTATTGTGCTAAGGTGTTGCATGTGTTTTCAGTCAGGCTATGTGATTAATTCATGATCCTTGTAGTTTCTGTTGTTCATTGTCTTTCAATCAGTAATAGTATACGTGGTCGATCATGCAATTGATCATCCTTCTTTTGCATTGTGATCTGTTTCAGGTATACTGAATTGAAAATTATTGTCCCAGAGAGTGGTGTTGTAGGATTACATGCAGATAACATGAACATTGATAAAATATATGTAGATGGAGAACCAGCTGATTATGAATTCTTTCCTCATTATCAACATGTTGAAGATGAACGGAGATGGCATTCTATAAATTGCCCCTCTTCTGCTAGTGATGCTGCATGCTACACCTACATATCATCTTTGGACAAAGAAATGGCTTCCAATCTACTAATCCTGTGTAATAAGTCAATAAAATCATCTTGTGAAGGACACACAAATGGGAATATGGGGAATTCCGTTCAAAATCCATCAGCTGAATTCCCCCAAGTTCTTCCCACCTGTAATGGTCACACAGTAAATGAGGTGATGATGCTCAATTGGACTATTTATTTTGAAGTTTAATGAGTTTCTTTTTTGATAAATAAGTTAAGTATTTGTTTTTTGTAAAAGTTAAATATTTGGTGTTCAATGTTATAGAGTTTACTGTTGTGAAGAGGTTCACTTTTTCTGTGATTTCTCATGTAGGTTGATGTTGGATGCAGAATGTGAAATTGGTCCGTATTGAATATTGGGTTGACAAAGCCGAAACAGGCATTCATTTTAAGGACAATGTACTTCATACTGACAACCAAATCAGGCGAGCCCATTGCTGGTTTCCTTGCATAGACAATAATTTGCAACGTTGTTGGTAAGGATGATCTTGTATTCTTTTTAATCTTTTTACCTGTCCAACTATGCATAGTTGAGCAAGCATTGTTGGGAGTCCTACTCATATCTTGTCATAATCAATTTTCTTGTTCTAGCTATGATCTGGAGTTTACTGTAGATTCCAAGCTGGTTGCTGTCAGTAATGGAATTCTACTTTACCAGGTGAGTTGTTCATTGCTCTCCTTGGAAATATGGCTGAAACGTTGCTTGCATACACACTGGTTGGGTCATGGACTTGTGTGAGTATTTCCATTAGTATCTGCAAATTAAATTTTATTATTGATTTGTCAGAGAGCGTGATCGTTTGGGACATCATTTTTCCGTGCTTTCAAATTCAAACCCATGTTAAGGGGCCATATTGAAGCCGAGATTGGTGCAAGTCGCTTAATTTCAGGAACAGACAAAAAAAAAAAAAGATGAAGAAAAAAGAGAAGAGATAGGTCCAAGTTTATGTAAGAAATTAGCCTATTGAAAATCAAAGGGTTGGGAGGGTGTATTTGGTTATTTCAGCCATGCACAACACTCTGCAACATTTGTACAATGGATTGAATGTGCAGACCTTGCACAGTGTTCAACAGAAAGGCATTTTCTAACAGTTAATGTGCTGTTGCGAATCATGACTGGTAGAGATCGCTGTATAAATTTTGAAGATCAAGAATTGGAAGAATCTGGAGAAAGTGCATTGTGGGCATAAAATGCAGTGTATGTAATATCTAGGATGTACCAATTAGAGAAGGCCGCCCACCCTTGTTACTAAAATGATTTTTCTATATGGGGATTAGAAAACATCTGCATTTAAGCTGTTTGTATGCCTCATGGTGGATATCTTGTGTAGTGTGCAAACAGTGTAATACATATATTACGGTGTGCCTTCTACAAAAAACATAAAGTACCGCATTTTATAGGTATGAAACTATGAATGCTTATTATTATGGGGCTTGCTAGAATCACATCTGCATAATGACCGTTATTGACCCGTGTTCCAAAAATTGTTGATCCGACTCGGGAACTGCCTGGTTGGACTGGAACCAGTCAGTAATCAGGAGTCCCTTCTAGCATCGGATTCGGCCGGTTCACTGTTCATTTTGTAATCTGCAGCCTTTTCGTTCCTTTTCTGGTCCATTGATGATCATTTTTATTGGTTTTTTGGCTATATTAACTCCATTTTGGATTGAAGTTTTCACAGATCGATTCGGATCAGAACACATTAGCGCGAGATTTTTCAATCAAAATCATGCCCATTTTCATCCCTAATCACTGATCCGCCTATGATTTGACTTCTCTCACGATTCTTGATGAATTTTCTTCAGCATTGTTCCAAAATGACCGTTTTTGAGTCCTCAATAAGATCCACACATTAATTTGTTGGATCAGCCAGCTTCTCGAAGTGATGTAGCCTAAAGGATTTTTGGCTCTTCTTGGGCATAGGTGAGTAGATTTATTGATTTCTGAATTATGAGGTTCGAATCTAATCTATGACATGTATTATAATTTCCAGACAATATTTTTTATTTATTTCAATTGCTTTGCTCATTTTTTAGTTTTTAAATAATGCTTAGATTTTCAAAAAAGTAGTGGTTTTGTTAGTATTATGTTAAAAATTTGTTAAAGTTTTTTGTTCTAGGGTTTGTTGGAAACGATTTAGAGCATTTATTTCTTGACTTTTTCTTTGATTTCTCTAAAGATTTCGTTCTTTTTGATTGGTTTTTGTTTTTTGAGCAAAGTCTATTTTTGAAAAATCTGCTTTTTTTGTGAATATTTTGTTAGATTTTCTGGATATTTTGCTAAGATTTTGTTTAGAGTGTGTTAGGAATGATATAGAGCATGTATTTGTTACTTTTCTCTCCAATTTCTAATAATTTGTATTTTTCTCAGTTCTTTTTGTTTTTTGAAAAATCTCTGGTTCTTGAATAAGTTTGTATTTTTTTGCCAAATTTGTGTTATATTTTTTGAATTTTCATGTATGTTTTTTGTTAATCAACACTTAAACATTCTTTATATTTTGTAGTTTATAAACTTCTCTTTATTATTTGTTTGTATTGTGTATTTTTAATTGTTTTTATCATAAATATTGTGCATTGTCCATAACTCCACAATATTTACAAAAAATACACGATTGCCAAAAATTCACAAAACTGAGTTTGCCCGTGTTAAGGATTTGGACTTCTTCATGTTTATTATTGATATTTATCGATCCTATGAATATTACTTTTTAGATTTACTATATTTTAGATTGTGAAATGATTGTGTGGCACTCAAACAAGGGCCAAACTCTCAATACTTACATCAAATTAAGTAGTGTAGTTATTAACTTTTTTCACAAACCCCATTATTTCATTCCAAAATTTTTGGAATATTTTTTGAATATTTTTTAAAGGCTTGGTATTGTCAAACCGGTTGGAATCCGCCTAGGTCATCAAGGCGACTTGAAATCAGTTGGTGATAAGTTCAGCTGCCCGAGCGTACTTTTTAAACCTTGCTATTGACTATGCACTTCTATCCTTTGATTTAAATAATAATATGCATGTTACATGGAGTATGCGTTGTGATTGTAGTAGCTAATTTCCACCCACCTTACGAAATGAGAGTTTGTATCAATGTGGATTTGAATAGTGGTAGCCATACTTGCACTGCATGCTGGCTCTTTGATTGGTACCTTGCGAAAGAACTTCTGTCAGTAGCAGTTACTAATAATTTTGTGGCATAACTGATAAATGTTGGTTAAGGGTTATGTTCTTGTATAATTCTATTTACATGTTTGAATAGTTCCCAATTCAACTTCACAAATCTCTAATGTAAACCATATTTATTTACACCTGTGTTTAAAAACTCACCCGTCGACATCGACTCCGGCTCGGAAGGCTGCTGAGCCCGGAATAGGGTACATATATATGCCATGTAGAGTACTCGAGCGAGTATTGTACAGACTCTCCGGCACACTGTACAAAGTCGGGATGACTCGCTTGAGTTTGTATAGTACTTGGGTGAGGCGCTAGAGTACTTGCCTGATGCAAGTTTGATGATGAGCAGAGCATATTGGCTAACCATGAGTATCTTGTTTAGGAGCGACATATTCATTCTAATTCTCGGTCATATTTGGGGGATAAAAACCCTAGGAGGCCTTTCAAGGAGAACAAGAAGAATAAGAAGAGCAAGAAATTGTTTGAATAGTTTTTTTTTAGTTGTTTTTGGCCTACTTCATACATATAGTTTATTTATTTCTTTTGCTGGATCGGTTGGGGACTTTTAGACACATTTTAATTAAAGTTAGGGTGTTTAAGTTTAAGTTATACTAAAGTTAGGACATTTTTGGTCAAAAGTTTAATTGACAAATATTGTCCAAAACTTTAAATGGGCATTATTGAAGTGGGGTGTGGGTGGCTGGAGGAGGGACGAAGCTTTTTGTTTTTTTTAGAAAGAAAATTTCCATTGAAGAAGAAAGAAAAATTTCTATTGAAGGCTCAGGAAGATGGGGAGAAGACCATAGGGTTGGCTGAGGTTTATAGTTGATTTTACTATTCTTTCAATTTCTCTACATCAAAGTTGTATGGATTTTATATTCGTGGTGTTGAATAGATTCTCTAAGAGGGCTCATTGCAAGAAGACTTTGGGTGCTACACATGTTGCCAACTTGTACTTCAAAGGTCATGAGTTTGCATGGTGTTCCAATGACAATAACTTCAAATCAGAGTATGAAGTTTCTCAGCCATTTTTTGAGAACTTTGTAGAAGACATTGGGCACTTGGTTACAATTTAGTAGTGCTTATCATTCTCAAATAGATGGCCAGACTGAAGTGGTAAATTGTACTCTTGGTAATCTTCTTAGAAGTACTGCGAGGGAAAAGAAAAAACAATAGGACCTAATATTGCCTCAAGCTAAGTTTGCCTATAATAGTGTTGGTGACAGATCCATTGGTAAGAGTTTGTTCAAGGTGTTATATGGGAAAAGCCTTGCTCATTCGCTTGCCATGGTTCCTATCCAAGCCAATGGGGAGGTTCATGCTACTGTTGAGGACTTGGTTGAACAGATGAAAGGAGTGCATGAGCAAGTGCGTGCTAGTCTCGAAGCGAATATAGCCAAATACAAGCAAGCATTGAATAAGCATCGCTGTTTCAAGGAGTTTAATGTGTGAGACTAGTTAATGATGTATCTTAGGAAAGAACGACATCCAATGGGAAAGTACAACAAGTTGAATGATCCCAAGGCAAGACCGTTCAAGATTTTGAAGAAGATGGGCGGCAATTCTTACAAGGTCGCCTTGCCTTCACATATGGGGACTTCAGACATATTCAATATTACTGATTTGTCTGAGTATCGTGGTCTGGAGGTGTATGAAGATGAAGAAGCGAACTAGAGGGCGAGTTCTTCTCAACCTGGGGAGACTGATGATGCGCAGAGCACATTGAGTAGCCATTAGTATCTTCTTTGAGTGTGACATATTCCTCCTAATTCTCGTTCATATTTGGAGGATGAAAACCCTAGGAGGGCTTCTAAGAAGAACAAGACAAACAACAAGTGCAAGAAACAATTTGATTTTTTTTTTTAGTTATTTTGGGTCATACATATTTTTATCTATTTCATTGCTGGACCAGTTGTGGATTTTTTAGATAGCTTAATTGAAGTTAGGGTATTCAAAGTTATAGTTAAGTTAGGGCTTTCTTGGTCAAAAGTTTAATTGTATGGACAAATATTGTCGAAAACATTAAATAGACATTATTAAAGTGGGGTGTGGAGATCATGCCCTTTTTTTAGGAAACAAAAAAAAGGGACTTCTATTGAAGAAGAAAGAAAGAAGCCTAAGTTTTAAGATGTGGGGAGCAAACCTTAGGGTTTCCTCAAAATTGCATGTGTTTGGCTGAGGTTTATTGCTGATTTATTGTTCTTTCAATCTTCCTACATCAAAGTCTCAGTTTAAGAAGGGAGCCTTTTTTGGGGGGTGATTGGAAATCTGCCCCCCTCTTTTTCTTTGTTTTCTTCACTTTGAGCCCTAGGATTAGCGATTTGAGTTGAAATTGACTCATTGGTATGGTATTAGCCTATCTATTTATTGGAAACATTGGATTTTAGAAAAATAAAAAAATGAAATTTAATAGATTTCTAAGATAAAAAAATTAGTTTAGTTTTTGTCTGATTTTGAAAATTTTGTCTGATTTTGAAAATTTGCAATTTCGTCAACTCGATGAAATTTGATTCCTGAACAAATTTTATGGTCTTGATTCCAACCATTGACCTGATTTTCACAAAAGAAAACAAATTAGGATTTGAGAGGTTTGAATTCGGAATTACTATTCATATTTTTTCAAGAACAACGATCTCCTAGATCCAAACTCGAAACCCAAAACTTGCTTGGGGGTTTCGATTGGGGTTGTGTGAGGAAGCTTTGACGAGGATTGTTCACACCAAGTGTGAAGATGTGGGATTGGCCTTGAAATTTTGTGTATTTTTTATTTTTCAAAATAACTTTATGAAATTGATTTATTTTTATTTATAATTCATTTTTGTATATATTTTTATGGTTTTTATGATTTACTCTTTTTTATTTTTTATTTTTTATGTTTTTGGATTTTCTGAATTTGTTTGAAGCGAATTACATCAATTTTTTTTTCTTATCCCATGTTTTATGTACATTTTCTGATTTAGTATTGTTTTTGGATTTTTATTTTTCCATTTTTACAAATGTTTTCCTTTTCTTTTTGCATATTTCAATCCCTTTTTCTAGGCTTGGGTAGGACTCAGAGAGTCAATTTGAACTCCCTTGAGTTACCCCGCTTGATAAAGGACTAAGTCCAGAGCCCGAGCCATGGAATCCAATATTGTTCACAACTATACCAATTGCTTGAGTCTTGTTTATTCTCTATGCCAAGGCAGCGTGCTATCTAGATAATCTTCATCATCATCGTCAAAGCTTTTTTCCAACTAATTGGGGTTGGCTGTACGAGTACTAGTCCGCCATTCTGCTCCATTAAGGGCAATACCTCAGTGGGGCCATAAATTCCCATATCATTTCGGTATTTCCAACCATGTCCTTTCTGTACCCTTGCCCTTTTTGAGCCTTCCACTTGAACTACCTAACGAGTGCTGTACTGGGTCTGCACCACACATGGCCAGCCCACCGAAGTCTACTTTCTCTCTTCTTATCATCTATTGGTGCCACACCTAAATTTTCCCGAATGTATTCATTTCAAATTCTATTCCTTCTTATCTTGCCACTCAGCCATCTCAACATCCTCATTTCAGCTACATTCATTTTATGGGTATGTTGTTTCTTTACCGCCCAACATTCCGCCCCATAAAGTAAAGCTGGTCTCATATCTAGATAATCTTGTTCTTGGGAAAAAAGAATCTAATTCTTGTGCTTTGATCTCATAGAAACTTTTAGGCCAAGTTGCCCTGATATGGATATGGATATGGATACAGGATGGATAAGAAGCACAGGGATACAACTATGCTTTTTGTCAAAATTTTGGACACAGATATGGAACAAGTATCATATTTGAACTATTAATATTAATGCAACTATGGTTTTTTTTTTTTCTCCCATTGATTGTATAAGGATTTCTAAAATTGTGTACCTGTAGGGGGTATACACAAATATACATCTCATATGTCAAAAATTCTGGTTAATGGTTGTTGCCTATGGTAGGGCAAACCATTGAACCTCTCTAAAGATCAGTGATGGGTAGGTGTTTTATCAATCAGTTGGCTTCCTAGTTCCTACTCTGTTGTACTCTCATTTTTTGTTCTTAATCTGCAGTTAGAGTTTTCTCCTTTGTAACCAGTTTGCTTGGTCTTGACCCATGTGGGAACCTAAAGAATGTTTTATAATTGTAGTTGCATTCGGAAGAGCCTGTGTAAATGTTTTTCTTTTTGAATCTGTTAACTGTAGTGCCTGGGTAATGTTTCGAAGTTTCAATTATTTAATCATTCCATGATGGGTTTTCCTGTGCAGGTCTTGAGCAAAGATGATCCTCCTCGCAAAACATATGTTTATAAATTAAATGTTCCAGTTGCCGCAGAGTGCATATCTTTAGCAGTTGCACCATTTGAAATTTTTCCAGATCGCCATAATGGTGCCATATCTCACATGTGTTTGCCAGCATATCTTTCAAAGCTTCGAAACACAGTTGGGTTTTTCTATAGTGCGTTCAGGTTTGCTTGCTCAATATACTTCAACTAATTGTTTAGTTCGAATACTGGAGTGCTTGTTCTCTAAGAAGTATCCAAGCTGGTTCAATGCTATATTTACCTCTGATCTTTAATTTAATGTTGTTTTATATGACCGTAATGCTTGCCACAGCCATTATGAGGATTACCTTTCTGCATCCTTTCCATTTGGTTCCTACAAGCAAGTTTTTATCACTGCTGAGATGGCAATATCTTCATTGAACTTGGGGGCATCGATGTCTATGTTTAGTTCTCAAGTTCTATTTGATGAGAAGGTTATTGATCAGGTACTCTTTCTACCCTTAGATGTCTCCCTGTTGTAAGATATCAACATGTTCTTACCCTTCTATTTGATATAATTCAACAACGAAAGAAACTGCTGCTCAGACGCAGAACTCAGGTCCTTGACAGTCTGAATTAGTTGCACGAGTTCGAGTTGACTTGCTCGAGTCTGCGTCGAGCCTTCCAAAGATCCATTTTTTAGAATGCAGAACATCCTCAAAATGGTAAAAATAGGAAAAAAAATAAAATGTATATAAAATATGAGAAAAACGTTTTCCAAAACTAGAAATCTGGTTAAGAGATCATTGTCAAGGAAAATTCTCAGAAAAATGAGAAAAATTAGAAACCTCACTAAAACTAATAAAATATAAAAAGTGTATACAAAATCAATTACAAATCAATTATACTTGATTTTGTCAAAGATGGAATAGTTTATAAATTGATTATAATTCTTCGTCATCATCATCTGAGCCTTATATAAATATATTTTATATACCCTGATTTTGAGGGTGTTCTGAACTCAGTGACCTGCCGAGTCCAGGTGACTCAACGAGTGGGAGTCGACTTTCCTGATTTTCTTACACTGATTCAAAGATATTGTGGATTGTGGATAATGCTAAAGAAGAATCATAATTCTAAAAATCCAACACAAAACTTTCAAAGCCTGGTAGTCTTTCTTCTATCCACCTAACAAAAATAATCCATGATTCTCAATCATGGTGCATAATCTTGTACTTCGTAGAGCTGTAGCTTGTTAAAAATTTCTTTTACACTTGCCATTATAATGTTTGTTTATCGTGGCCTGTCTATTGGTACTGTGGTTAAGTTGTTTGCTGGAACTTATTTTGTTCGAATATGATTAATAATCTATTGATCTGATGACCTATTACCTGTTTTGCACTTCTGTATTATGTGGAGATTCCATTTCTGGGTGGTAGATGAAAACTTCATTTGCATACACAATTTTGTTCTCTTAAAAGATTCTGTCTTAAACTCTCTATTGATCGTGAAAAAGAAATAGCAGTCAAAATATCTTGCACAACTGTGATGAACATATTATCTAGCACAACTGAAATGTACCACACACTATACAATAATATAATCTCTTGTGTACAAAATTATTCAGACATCATCCTATGTTAGATAAACCTGCTGACTGGGCTGGGAGTATATTGCAAATATATTGCATTTTACATAGTTATGCTGTTCTTTTAAATTTATGGATTATGTGCCCATTCTCAAATAATCATAAGATTATGGGAATCTTTTAATTCTCTAAGTTTTACCACTGCACTTAAATTCATGTAATATATTTTTAAGCTTTTGTAGACGTAGGCTAGCTGTGAAAATGCTATTATTTTAAAAGCTTTCTTACTGGTTGGGTTTGAATTTTCATGTATTTAGAAGTTAATAGAGGTTAACAGCCTTAATGTTACTCCTTTTAAAACTATCCTGACAGTGAACTTCATGTTTCCATTGCATATACTGTAGGTCTTGTGATGAATGTCCTCGTTTTCAAAATTATGCATTCTGTGAGAGAATAAAATGGTTGCTTTTAATTGTCTAATACATTGATTTGTGCAATATCTTGGATGATTGAAAAATCTAAATAAACAATGACTTGTTTTTTAACAGACTTTTGGTACTAGGATTAAGCTTGCATATGCCCTTGCAAGACAATGGTTTGGAATGTTCATTACTGCCGAGAGACCAAATGATGGTAATGATGCCATTGTGAAGTTTTATATCTGTTTCCTACTTGTGGAACGTAGCAGGTGTATAAAAAAGAAATGCCTTAAATTCATTCATTGACCTGGCTCTTTTTTTTTGGTGGCAGGATGGCTTTTAGAGGGCCTTGCAGGTTTTCTTACAGATACCTTCATCAAGCGTTCCCTGGGGAATAATGAGGCACGGTACCGTCGATATAAGGTTGATCTTTCTTGCAAATGCAGAAACTTAATCTGCAGGGACCTGTTTGGTTTAAGAAATTTTTGTATTTGGTGATTGCTATATGAATGGATTCTTTAGATGATTGTTCTACTTTGAGTGATTGTAGTGAAATGTTGATATTTCTGTTATGCACTAGTCAGGATGTTACCTTTTAAATTGTGATAAGCCTCAATCAAGTTACTTTCTGAAAAATTTTTTATGCCTTTTATGTGCGATTTACCTAAACTGGGGGGAATGGAAGTAGTAGTTTTGGTATGAGTGACTTACAGGCCTCATTTGACCAAATGACAAGGTTGTCCTTTTTATGTGCATCAGATCACTGAAGAAAAGTGTTTGGTCAAATGTCAATTTCAAAGTGGATTGCAAGGGAGCAACCACAGAGGTTTCCCCTGGGTACCTAGATAACAAGCAAATGGTTGAGAGTTGCATTCACAAGTAAACAGCAAATGCAAAGATTAGAAAAATTCTTAATGTACCAATGAATATATGATGTAGGGAAATTTGAGGAAGCAATAAAATTGACAAAACACAAAGCCAAACACAAGCACAATTCAATGAAACCTAAGGTTTCTTCTCCATATCCCAAGCTAGGGTTCCAAAAGTCTAAGCTTTTCCCTCGTTCAATTTCTAAAATCATGTAGAATTGCCCCTTCAAGGCCCCACACACCTCTTATATATTGTAATTCAATGTTTAAAAAGACACTACATATCCATACCATGATTAAAATGAGCTATATATCCTAACTTAAATTTAAATTTTGTAATAACAATTTTACCCTTGTAAACAGTACCGAACCATACTTGTGAATAATACTCATGAAATAAATAATAATACTATAAAAACCCTAGAATTCCTAAAAAACTAAAAATTCTAAAAATAAATTGTAAAACTAAAACTATAATATACATCGTTTGAAATTGAATATAAATTTAAAACAAGTATAATTTTGCCCTCCATCATCCTTCCATGGAGAAAACTCATTCTTGAGTTTTGAAGTGTGCTAAGATGAATTCAGCATCAAAACTACCTTCTTCAACCTTCTTCTTTGTTGGCTCAAAGATTATTTATGGTAAAAATAATTCCTCAAGAAATGGATCTTGATATATAGGAATCGATGCAAATTCATCAAATTCAGCTATGCTTGAGCTCCCACTGAAAATTATGTAGGAAACTTCAAACTCAATTTTCTGGTCTTTAGAGGCTTTTCCTCATCTAATTCATTACTCTCTGAAACCAGGGCCACAATTCGCGTTTTATCAGTTGACCACACTTCCACTGCGCTACTCTGATTCTAATGCCTTATATCTCCTAAATGTTCCACCTCTTTGATATCCTTAAGATCTTCATCTTTTTCTTCGTCAAAGATTGGATCACCCAGGTAATAATCTTGATAATTTTCATCATCATAGATTGGATCTCTTACAAGATCTTTCATTGGTCATCACTCAAATTCAGGAGTATTTTTTTTTAAGATGACTTATTTTCAAGTAAGTGCGTGTTTTTTTATTTAAAAAACTGGAAAATTTTCCTTCGATGGTTTACTTGAAATCGTGATTGATTTAGAATGTTCAGTTGGATCAGAGTCACAAGATTATAGATGCAGCCAGATGATTGTGGACATGGCTACGTTCTTGGGCACTTCCTTGCACAATCTATACACGTACCTTCTTTTTATTATTGCGACAGTAATTAGATTTGTAGGAATTGCTATGTTAATGTTATCAATATCAATGATATTCTTTGATTGATTGAACAATTACTTGTGACTGGTGATTTAAATCATATATATGTAGATTCCGTATGCCTTCATCAATTTATGTTCCTGTCTCCTTGTGTGGGTAAACAATATTAATAGAATTGATTGGCTATTGTTATTTATATTAAAGATATTGGTGGTTCTTTCGATTAAAAGTTTCCATATATAGTTTAAGTTTATCGTTTTCCTCTTGTGAATTACGATTCTGGATATTGCAGACAAACTGTGCTGTTTGCAAGGCAGATATTGATGGGGCAACTGCTTTAAGTTCCTCTGCAGCTTCCAGTGATTTGTATGGGACACAGTCCATTGGTTTACTGGGCAAAGTTCGAGCCTGGAAAGCTGTAGGTTACCTTCATATATATATATATATATATATATATATATTTATATATAGTTTTTGTTTCTATCGTGCTTTGAATCCCAAATATGCTACTATTTTTCTTTGTATCTCATGTGTTCCCATATTTCAACTGATAGGTTGCGGTGCTTCAAATGCTTGAGAAGCAGATGGGCCCTGAATCCTTCCGCAAGGTGGAAATTGCACTTTATAGGACAACTTTTGAATATGGTTTTCATATAGCTATTGTTAAGTGAATTAATTAAAAATGTATTGGGTGTGCATCTGTTGTGTACGATGTTGAATAGTTTCTTCTTTAGTAGCTAAAAATTAAAATTCAACTGATTCTCTTGTTCTTTTGTATTTGAGACTGATCTATATGGCATTGTGCCTTAAATGCATTTAGAGGCTACCTTAGACTGTAACTTCTAAGGATTGTATCTGTGATTGATAACTTGAGATTGGGGTCTGCACCTTTGTGTGTAATTTACTATGGGAGCTTAATTATACATCCATATCATAGTATGTTCTTGTTAGGTGTATGTTCTTCCTGGTATGCTAATGTTTAGACCTCATTAATTTTTGGATGTCTTTTCATTGTCAATTTTCTTTCATATGCATTGAATCTGGCAATGGATAGTTGCATGATTTAGAACTGGGGAATGTCTCTCAGAAGCTCTCCCTATAGATTGGAGGATGGCATGTGGTTGTTAATCATAGGATTTGCCACTCCTGAATAACAAGCATAATTACTGACTCTCAAAGAGTATTTTAAAAAATGCAGACAGACATATATATTTGATTGGGTATTTTTCTTTGTATGATATATTTATATATGTAATGCATGTATTGTTTGGTTTCATACTTAGTGTTGAGTCTAATTGTTTTGTCCTTCATTTGTCAGATTCTGCAAATAATTATCTATCGAGCACAAGATAAAACTCGGTCCTTGAGAGCTCTTAGTACGAAGGAGGTGACTGCATTTGACTTTGTTTTATATCATCCATACATGTCGATATTATTGGACTATTAATGTTTAAATTGATTGTATATGATGTTATTGTGCTCAGTTATGATTTATTGTCTAATCTGGGAAGAATTTGTATATGATTTGATGTGGTTTCTATTTTTTAGTAATAAGTGATAGGTTGGCATATTCTTAAAGAAACAAGGAAGAGGAAAACAAAAAATTACCAAAATCTTGTGATGATTGTAGGAAGCTTGGGGTCCACATGTTATGTGCCAAATGAGTGCTGGAGTTCCACTTTGGGTCATATTTTATGAAAAGAATTAAAGACTAAGAAATGTGACAAAAATATAACGTGCATATAACAATATTTTTTATCAAATATCTATATATTACACTGTCCTTGTTATCTATATAATAGTAATGGCATATGATCCGCTCAAAATTCATGGTCATCGTTTTTACATTTTCCTTAATTTTAACATGGAAGAATATCAAGCTTCTAAATCTTCAGAGAAAACATAGGAAAGTTTCATTTAAAACTCATGAATTAGAAAAAAAATTTGATGAGGCATGTACTTATTACTCTATTAAGAATATTCAATTCATATACAAGTATGTATGCAGATACATAATACAAATAGAAGTTATACACTAGTCTTAACCTTATGAATAAAAATAATAAATGAGAAAGGAACAATATGACAATGATGAACGGAGATATGCACAAAGTTTTGCTATGAGCAAGAACTGTATGCAAAAAAGCACACAAACACACAAGCCCTAAAACTGCAGTTAAGAATGCTAATGATCAAGTATGAAACAGTTTTATGGCGAAATCAATTAGTTAAAGCTCATTTACAAGCAAAACTATAAAGCTAGATTTGGTTTTCTTTGTAAAAGAGGACGAGAAACCCTAGTAAGCTCATGTTTGCTGAATCTCAGCTTCAAACTGACCAGAGCCATGCTAGAGACCAGATATCAACAAGAAGAGTGCGTCTCTGTTACATACATGGAAGACCCACAAGTTTGTGAATCTACATTGGTTTAATTGTCTTGGCTCTAATGCCTAGTTTGGATCAATCAACTTTGCTTCAGTGTTTGGGCAATTCATCCAATTATGAATAGAAAGAGCGAATCACACAGGTAGAAATATCCGCAAGTATAACAGCCATGGTTTATTGGGGTAAATGTATTTGGCACAGCCGCAGCCACCCCACACCACTTGTTCACCTCTCTCCCCCTCGCCCCTCTCCTTCTCTCTTTTTTTTCTCTTCCCTACTCTCCTCCTCCTTCTCTTCTCAAAATCCCTAGAAAAGATGATTGAGGACCCGTTACAGATTCATCGTCTTGACCTCCATTACTATGGATTTGAAGCCTTAAGAAAGACCCATCTTGATTGCTCTCTCCACATTTGATTGGATCCTCCATTTTAAAGGACTCTAGATCCTGTCAGATTTGCCATATTAGGAGCTGGCGAATGGTCTCTTGGCTGCAGCCTATACAGAGGAGGAGTGGGCTGAAGGAGCCTGTTCTTTGTTCCACAAGGAAGTCTGCTCCTCTTCTTTCAAGTGACACACTTCCCCAGGTCTCAACAATTTGCATTCTAACATAGACGCCACTACTCCATCTGCAAGCCTCTCGAATTCTTTAATTGCCACAACCCCTCTTCAAAAAAAAGAAAAAGCCTCCCTAATGTTAAACCCATTAGGTCCATAACACGGTACCAGCTTACAGCATTAGATGGGAGGCCTCTGGTGATGAGGAGGAAAGTAAGGAACAACCAGAGTAGTTTCTGCTGATATCCATTGATTCTGAGGAATGTGAACAAAGCCTGAGCTAAAAAGGATGGTTCATTCAATGAAGATGCAATGAGACGGTCATCTTGACGATATAACAGATGCATTTCTAGCAAATGTCGCAGAGAAAATATGAAAAGAGGGGCCAAAAGGGGCTGCCGCCTGGGCCGCCCCGGGGGGGGGGGAGAAGGAAAAGGAAGTAAAGGAAAATCGAGGGGAGTTAAGGAATTGAAAATTTGCCTCGGATATCAACTGTGGAAAAAGCAAACCAACATATGAAGTGCAACCAGAAGGAAGACATTCATTGTCCCGTAATAGCGTACGAACTATACCTCCACATTAAATCTTCACATGGAAAAGCAGGGGCCTTGAGGACCTAATACAAAGTGTTTATTGCTTTGCCTTATGTACTGGAAGCAACCAAGATACTAGTATTGATAGAAACTGTCGCTGTTCCAGATCTAGCAGTAATGTACTTGATTTGGGGAAGACCTGTAAAGTGCACAGCCTTACCCTTTCTGAGGGTCGCAAGGCCTATCAGGGTAGTATGAAATGCCGTTGTACTTATGAGTTGATCAATCCACATGGCCAAGTGGTCAATATCTTTAGGATTCACTGGCCCTGGAAATAATTTTTGATGGTTACTTACAATGCTTTATTACCTGAAAATGGAGGTAGAAGGAGAAGCTTTTTAAAAGGAATTGGAACATGAATGGGTAAGAAATCTTCCTTTGTTTGTGTGAGGAGATTTTAATGTCTCACCTTGCTGTCATGAGCAAAGCAATGGGGTTAGTAGAACTCTTGAGTATGGCAGCATTTGGTAATTTCTTCAATCAACATAAACTAATTGAATTCCTTGTAATGGTACCAAATTCACTTGGTCCAGCCATAATAATGAGTGGCCAGTAGTCACCCAGATTGATCATTTTCTCGTTTCATCAGAATGGAAACCTTTTTCCTGGAACCAATTCCTTTCTGCTGTGAAATCTCATTTTGGATCTCCGACTTAACACCAGCTTGGCGAATGATTGACCGTGACCCTTCCAATTCGAGTTAATGTAGATCAAAGTTAGAAGATGACATGGATTGCTAAAAGATTGGTGTTTTAAGGTGGATGGTTGGGCTGGTTATTGCATTTGCAGGAAGTTATAGATGCTTAATTTTGAACTTTAAGCATTGTTCAAAAAACGGACCGCCCAGCGCCTAGGTGGTCCAGAAGGCCTAGGCGCATCGCTCAGGCCTAGGCGGTAAAACTGGGCGGTCCGTCCCTGAGCGGCCTCCTAGGTGGTACGGAACTTGCTTAGGGCCTAGCCCTGGGCAGCCGCCCAGGGTTTGCGCCCCGCCAAGAGGCCGAAAAAATGAATTTTTTTTTTTCGTTTTGTTACTTTGAAAGATTTAAAGGTAAGAATGATGGCTTTTAGGTTCATTTGAACCCTAAACCCACAAGAAGCCCCTTTCGACTAAAAAAAACCTAAAAAAAACTACATTTCATTGGATCAATCATCAAATCATCGAAGTGTTTCTCAAAGTTTGGAGTTCAAGCAACCAAAGTAAGTGCATTTTTTAGATTGCTTGCTTTATTTTGAGATGTTTAGGTTCATTTGAACCCTAAACCCACAAGAAGACTAAAAAAAACCTCCAAAATACTACATTTCACTGGATCGATCATCAAATCATCAAAGTGTTTCTCAAGGTTTGGAGTTCAAGCAACCAAAGTAAGTGCATTTTTTAGATCGCTTGCTTTATTTTGAGATGTCTTCTTCAGGAGTTAGTCGGAGTGGAGATCCGGGTTGGAAATATGGATACAACCCGAATCCAAATGACAAAAATTGCATTAGATGCAATTTTTGTGAAAAGATACAAAAGGAGGCATAAACCGGTTTAAGAAATCTTGCTGGTATTAAAAGGGATGTTGCCCCTTGTAAAAATGTTCCTGAAGTTGTCAGAGAGGAGATTAAGCAATTTTAAGGTTATGTAAAACAAAAACAGGAACAAAATCCTTGTCATAGATCTATTTCTTCTACTCCTAGAAAAAGTGATCCGGGTTGGAAGTATGGATATAACCCAAAACCAAATGATAAAAATTATATAAGGTGTAATTTTTGTGAAAAAGATACCAATGGGGTTATTAACCGATTCAGAAAACACCTTGCTGGTGTTAGAGGTAATGTTGCTTTTTGTACAAACGTTTTTGAAGCAGTTCGAGATGATATTAGACATCTTTTGAATTTTGAAGAATCACAAAAGGATAAAAATAGGCCTTGTTCTATGGAAGTATCTTCTCCAGCTTCTAGTCGTCGGCAATGTTTTTAAATGCAGCCGCATCGCTGCATATGCGGCCGCATCATGTGGGATGCGCTCGCATCCGCATCGCGAACTGGTGCATATGCGTTTTTGACAAATGCGGCTGCATATGCGCCGCATCAGGCCGCGTCATGGCCGCATCCCGCATCACACTGCATCGTGCCGCATCTGTTTTGGCGGAAATGTTTTTCGATTTTGCCCCTCGAGGAGGGACAAAATGGTCTTTTTGTAGTTCCAAAGTTTAGGGAAACTGTTTGGGGGGTTATTTGCAGCCACTTTTGTGGCTTTTTTTGCATCAAATCGAAGGAAAACAAAATTTGGCGAAATTTTTTTTTTTTCATCCAAATCTTCGATTTGGCGGTTGTTTGATACTTAGATGTTCATTTGATGCCTTTGATTGTTGATTTTGGGATGTTAAGGTGAATTTGTGATAAGAAATTGGGGATTTCAGAGGCTGTGAAGAAATCGAGCACTACTTCACAGAGTCGGTAACTTTTTATTCCTTCTTGTACAATAATACTATTATACTTATTTTTGGGGCAATGTCTTCTTCCCAATCTTCTAGTAACAAGGATCCGGCTTGGAAATATGCTAAACTAAAAAATCCGAAAGATAGAAATTGTGATATGCTTGCTGCTCTGTGGAAATACTTATATGGGTGGTATTTTTCGACAAAAAGAGCATTTCATTTAGCCGGAATTTTTGGGAATGTAAGAGCATGCCCACAAGCTACAGATGATATAAAAAAGAAGATTAGAGAATATTTGGATAGATTGAAAAAAGATGAAGAGAAAAGAAAACAAAAGAAAGGAATTACTTGATGATATGCAATTATTTGATGAGG
>NW_006494904.1:1011922-1028034 GCF_000471905.2 Amborella trichopoda
TTTTTTATTACCTATTAACTCTTCTTGAGCTTGACTTTTGATTTGTATTTTGTAATATCATTATTTTGTGCTTATGGTTGTACTTATGGTTGTGCTTATTTATAGTTGTGCTTATGGTGCAAATTTGTGCTGATGGTTATTGATTGTTGATTGCTTTATGAAGCTGGTTTCAAGTTTTTAGTTTCTATCAGGGGATAGTGGATAACTGGATACAGAATCTCCGACAGCTAATAGTTTTGAAGTTAATCATTAAACTAAAATACCTACTATCACATATATCACCTCCATATTTTTTTCTATGTATTAACTTATTTTTTTAGATTTTTTAGAATTTTTTTACATTTATTGACCGCACCATCGCGATGCACCCGCATCCGGGCCGCATGGCCGCATCGGCCCCCCACCGCATCAGGGCCGCATCTCGCATTTTAAAACACTCGTCGGAGTGGTGATCCGGATTGGAAGTATGGTTTTATCCCAAATCCAAGTGATAAAAATCATATTAAATGTAATTATTGTGGAAAGGATACTAATGGGGGCATTTACCGGTTAAAAAACACCTTACCGGTATGACGGGGGATGTTGCCCTGTGTAAAAATGTTCATGAGGCTACCAAGGAGGAAATTATACAATATTTGAGTTCAGAGAAGCACAAAAAGAAGGGTACAGCAGTCAAGACTCCTAGGGCCTCATCTGCACAGACTACACATACTAGTAAGAGAAAGGTAGAAGAAGAGGAGGACGAAGAGGCAGATTCAGAAGAAACAGAGGAGGATGAGCGTTATATTGAAGAGGGAGATGACTCTGATGATGATGGCCTCGACTCTGATGCATATGATGAGGCTTGCGCTATTGATATTCCTTCTTATGATGATGATGATGATGATTGAAGACTCTTGCCTCTTAGTGTTGAGTGTTGAGTTTGTTGACTGTTGTGTAACTTGTGTTGAGTCATGAGTGTTGACTTTTGTTAGACTGTATATTTTTTAAATTTCTGTATATTTCTGTTGTGTTGGGTGTTAACTTTTATATCACTTGTATGGTTTTACAGTTTACTGTTTTAACAATATGGATTATCAAAATTCTCTTGTCGACTTGTATTTTGTTTTTTTCAAGTTGGATTGTTGGAATATGGTATATTGGGATTTTTTTTTTTTTCAACTGGGCAGCCGCAGGACCCACCTGGCGCTTTTTGATAGACTGACTTTAAGGCATGGAACAAGAAATGTTTTGAACAAATTCTAGCGAAGAAACTGAGGCTTTTGATCAGAACTGCTGAGTTAGACAAGATTGAAGATGAAAGGGGGGTCTGAACAACAAAAGAAGGCAGCCAAAATACAAATGCAAGAGGAGATATACAAGATAGTTTGAGATTGGATGAAATTTTCTGGCTTCAAAGGTCCAGGATAAAATGGATGAAAGGGCATAGAAGCACAAAATTCTTTCACTCCGCTGCTAATTAGAGAAGAAAGACGAACTTGATATAAAGTATAAAGATAGTGGGGAAGCGCTGCATGGATTTGAAAGATACACTCTGCAATAGTTGCTCATTTTAAGAAACTATTCTTGCTTAGAAGATATTAATTTTTGACTCGAACAAATCCTATTCCAAAGAATGCCACCTAGAACAGTTTTTTAGCTGGAGTGGCCATTTGAAGGGGAACTTGTGAAGCAGTCGGTCTTTGGTTTAGGTAGAGGTGAGCCCTGGGTTCAAGATGCTATCCAATATCCTATTTCAACTATTAGTGGTTCTTCTTGAGAAGGGAAAGATACATAATGGGATGAATGCCTGTTTGATAACCTTGGTGCCAAAAAAGGAAGACG
This sequence comes from Amborella trichopoda, assembly GCF_000471905.2. Next base: position 1,013,747 of record NW_006494904.1, read on the forward strand.
CTGAAGATGTTACAGGCTTGCAACCCAAAAGTTTATCACAGAGTGTATATAAGTTATTGGCCAAAGTTCTTGCTACCTGCCAAAAAAGTCCTAAACCAGATCACCTCTCTGCCTCAAACTGCCTTTGAAAAGGACATATTTTGCATGAAGCCCTTACTGAGCATGAGTGCATTCACTCAAGGCAAACAAAAAGAAGGCCATAAATTGTTTGTAAATTATACTTAGTAAAACATTTCTCAGAAAAAAGAAAACTAAAAATGGACTTAGTAAAGGATTACAACTATGTGGCCTGGGATTTCTTAGACGATATTATGAAGTTGATGGGGTTTGGTTGGCATTGTAGAATGTTGATTTTGGGATATCTATCCACATCTAATTTTTCAGTACTGGTTAATGGATTTCCTAAAAGGATAGTTTCACCCCGCCAGGGGTATAAGGCAAGTTGATCACCCATTCCCTTTCATATTCACAATGGTTGTTGAGGCTTTCAATTGGATGTTGGGTGGAGTATATGAAAAAGGGGTAATGACAGCTTTCAAATGCTTGCCAAATGGTCCACCAATTTGAGATCTGCATCATGCGGACCATACTCGGTTATCATGTGAAGCAACATGTGAAGTGTTTTGAGTTATTCACAGGCATAAAAATGGGGGCTGTTTGTGGCTGTTCTTAAAGTATTCTGAGGTATTCCCAGGCATGAATTATTGGTATTGCAAAAACTAGATCTTGGTAGTTCAGGCTATAGCTGAAAGTCTACAAAATTTGGCAAGAAGAGTAGGTTGTGATATGGGGAGTTTTCTGAGAACTTATCTTGGCATTTTGCAGTTCATAGGTAGGCCTCCCAGTCATCTTGGGTCAGGGTGGTAGAGAGAGGGAAGGAAGTTAGATGCCTTAAAATCTAGATTTCTATCATTAGGGCGAAAGAATCACATTGATTAAGTCTTGTCTCTCTAATCTCCCTATCTATGAAATGTCTCTGTTTCCTCTACCAATATCTGTAGTTAGAGCTATAGGAAAATGGATGAGGCACTTCCTGTGACATGGTATGGAAGAGAAGAAGAAATTCATCTTAGTAATTGGGATAGAGTGTGCTCCCTGAAGAATACGGGTGGGTTGGAGATTTTTTTTTTAAGAAATCTAATAATATTGTATTGCTATGTGTTAATTTTACAAAAATTGCTTTCTGGGAAGGAAGCTTTGTACAAAAAAAGCCCTGCAATTACAGTGGGCTATGAACAAATTGACACAAGAAAAGGTGGCCAAGGGGGAGAGAGGGGGCAGTACATCTGAGTCTTAGAGTACACTCAAACAGAGCCATTGAGTGCCCCTTCTCTGGCTAGAGAGTCAGTCTCTGAATTACTCTCTCTCCACACGTGGTTCCATGATAGTTGAAGGCCCCTGGATATCTCTGAAACCTCGTCGAAAATTTGTAGCATGTACCAGGGACATTCAGATGTGCCTGATGTTGAGGAAATGACATTGAGAGAGTCGCCTTTGACAATCAAACTTTGGCTCCAGTTGTTATAAAAGAGTTTGAGGCCTTATAATGGGCTAAAGCCTCTTCTGTTTAAGAATTGAGGTGGCCAGCGTGCTTGGAAAAAGTGGCTAGGGTGGCCCCTTCGTGGTCACGGAAAGGGCCTCCTATACCCACTGGCCCTGGGTTACCAAGAGAACAACCGTCAAACTTGGGTTTTACTGATCTGGGCACCAGGGGGATCCAAAGGGAGGAGCGAGAGATGTGATGCTCATTGAGGTTAAGTAATGCCAGCCAGTCTTAATGGAAGGCTGATGAGAACTGAAAGAAACAAATTAAGTGCTGCTTGCTAAGTGCTGGTGGAGGTTCACAGATTCCACAACCATGTAAGCAGTTTGTGGCACAAAATATGGAGTATAGGAGCCTGGCTGGTTTGTCAAAAAACAGATGACTACCATGTTATTGTTGGGAATCTGGAGAGGTGTAATGAATAATATTCCTTCAAAATTCACCAGCCAAACCAGGGTCCTGGTTGGTTAAGGTAAAAGGACTAGAATCTGGGATGATATCTGGTTAAAGAACGGGCTAGGAGGTATCCAAAGTTGTATGCACTAACTGCCAGGCCTCAGGACACAGTTCACAAATTGGGTCTTGATGTTGGAAAGAAAGTAGTTTGGACTCCTCGACCGTGCGGTTATCTGAAAGGTGATGACATGGAGATACTCATGGAACTGTTAGGGGAACTTCAGGAATATCTCTATGTGCCCTCAAAAGAGGGCTGCATTATTTGGAGTGTTACAGGAAAGGTACCATTTTAGTTAGGTTATTCTATGAAATTTTAGACCTGCAAGCCCCCACAATAACCTCTAGACTATGGACTACACCAGCCTCACCAGAAACCCCTAACCCTTTGGCTGGATTGTGATGTTGGATAATTTTCTTACAGTTGACGACCTGGTAAGTTCAGGTATGATGCTGGTGAATAGGTGTGTCATGTGCAGAAAGGATGCAGAAGATGTTAAGCTATTTATCCATCGATTATGATTTCTCTAGTATTCATCTCTTCAGTTTTGAATATGAGATCTTCTTAAGGTTTCTCTTCCTCTGTTACAGTATTTCACAATTAATTGTTACCATTGTGAATTATAGTTTAGGGTTTTGTGTGTTTGCTCGCTGTTAAGGTTTGAATACCCAATTCATTACTAGTAGTATATATATTAGGCATTGTTACTTTGTATTTTGATTCATAGTTTTAAGAGGTACAGAAGTGTCATAACATTGGAATAATGTATCGAGCATCAGCTAATTAGATTTCAAATCCTAACACTATTGGTTGGCGATCCTAAAAGCCAGCCTAGGTTGTTACAGATGCCTGCCTGCGTTTTGGTTCTATTTCGTCCTATGAGAATTTTTTTCGTCTTTTTTTCCTTCAAATAACACTGTGTTAGTGACTGGCTTTTATGCATCAAGTTGCGCTCTGAGGAGTACATACAGATAATGCATACAGTGAATAGGGGGGATGGGAGAATGAGCAGATGCTAGTGCCTTAGGACATGAGGAGCTTAGATCTGCTCCTGGCGTAGGAAGCATGTTGTCCCTCTTATTGGCTTCTCTATGGACATAAATAAAAGTGTTGGCTGCTCAACACCTACTCTCTCTGATAATTGACTGTATCTGATAGGGTATTCATGTAACACTTATTTCACAATGATGAACTTCAGATTTTTCACTGTAGCCCAATGCTAGGTTAAACCTTCAAAATAATTGCTCAAATGAGCATAGATTCCCTGCAACATAAACATAGACCGGTAATTCAAAATCTCATATTGTTTTTCAAGTTCCAATTCTGAATCATAATCATCAATAAATTCATTGCATTACTAGTTAACTATGTTGAATAAATTTATATTGCTAGCTGAACACCAATCTTAGGAAATCAGTCATTTATAAGTTACCAATCCCAAGAAAAAATATATTCCTCGGAACATGTTTTGAAATTGACTCTCTTTCTATATGTAGTCTGTTGGATTGATATTTTTGCAATGGCAAAAAATTACAACTAAAAAAAGTTAGTTTCCCATCACAATTACATTTATGATTTAAAAATGAACCTCAGCATCAAATAAAAAAAAGGAAGAAAATAGTTTTTAGCTGTGGCAGATTCACAAATTCAGAAACCCTAATTTCATCCGAGTCACCGCCTCTTGCAATCAGCGACTCATAGTAGTGAATAACTTCAAAATGTAATTATTTATCCCTATACTCCCACCGATCGAAATTCCACAAGTAATGAGAACCTAGTAATCTAATTCGCAGAACACCCTGAAGCTTTACTATATTTCTCCCATAACAGCACAAGAAACAAAAATACAAAGCACTATAGTGATCTAACCCAGAATAAGACTCAGGAAATCCAAATCGAGTCTCTCTTTAGGAGAAACATAAATTACAATGGATGAGACAAAATGTGGTGTTTTTCTCTTGCATCTCTGAATTGGAAGAGGCCGAGGTATGCGAGGTATGAGATGGTTCAATGGGCTGTCAGTATGGGGATAATGAGCGGAACTAGTTGCATGGGCTCTGATCTGAACAGATAATGGAAATGCTGCATCCTCCCATCTCCATGCTTGCCACCCACTCTGGCTTTCTCTACTTTCTTCTACTTTCTCTCTTCTTCATGGAGAAGAGGATCAGTGTAGAGAGAGAAGGTGAGAGGGCAGATGGTTGCTGGCGGAGAAAGGTGAAAGGTGTGGGAGAGTGTGATGGATTAGGGTAGAAACCCCCCCACCCCACCCCCCCTGGGGAAGGGGAGGTCGAAACTCCCCAAACCCCCACAAGTGCCCTGCTTCCCACATGATGCAGGGAGTGGAGGGAGTTTCAACCCCCAACACACACCACCAACGCCCTCCCCCCCCCCCCACCCCGTCCCAAGAAAAGAAGAAGAAAAGACAACACACGTACACACAGAGACCCACACCCCTGGAATTTCTGTTGCCCCTTTTTTTCAGGGTCCCAAAACTTCTTCTCCCAGAAAACAATGTAGTAGTTTGCATTGCCAAAGATGAGAACTTCTACAATAATTGGGAAGTTTTGTTGCCCTGCACCGAAATTTTCAGTTGCCTATTATCCCCCAAGTAATTTACCAAATCACAGGTCCTCCATGGGCAGGCATTCCTCGATTTTGTAATTCACTTTAATTGTTGTGATCATAAGGTCTTTTAAGTCTTAAATTACAAACACCCTTAGCGCTATATGCATTATGTTCTCTAGGCTTATTTATGTCATGAATGGTGATTGCGTTTGATGGATCAATTTTGATTTTTTTTTTTTGCATATGTTACTAGATGGACTGAGATTTGGTTTTTGCCTAATGTTTTCTGTCTTTGAAATGGTCATATGCAGTTCAGGCATTTTGCAAACAAAGTTGGCAATCTAGAGCGCCCCTTTCTGAAAGAATTCTTCCCTCGCTGGGTGGAATCTTGTGGTTGTCCTGTTCTGAGGTTTGTTTTGTGGAACATACATTTAACTTTCTTGAGATTGTTGATCTGCTTATTTCTGTTCTTAATGTGTATAATTTACTCAACAGGATGGGATTCTCTTATAATAAGCGGAGGAATATGATTGAATTAGCTGCTCTTCGTCGTTGTTCTACTACAGTAACACCTCTTGCATCAGTTGGTAAAGACAATCCTGATTCAAATAATCGTGAATGTGATGTTGGGTGGCCTGGAATGATGAGCATCAGAGTTCATGAACTTGATGGAGTGTATGACCATCCAAGTTTACCTATGGCTGGTGAAGCTTGTCAACTTTTAGAAATACAATGCCATTCAAAACTTGCTGCCAAGCGCGCTCCACGGCCTAAGAAAGGCTCAAAACCTGATGGTTCTGATGACAATGGTGATGCTGTTGCTTCCCTTGATGCCCGTTCTGGGTAGGCATCATCTTGAAGGCTAAAAAAATGGCTCTCATTTGAAACCAATTTTGCTTCATCAGATAATTTATTTCAAATATTTTTTGCAGAATGGAGTCCCCCTTGCTTTGGCTGAGGGTGGACCCAGAAATGGAGTACCTGGCGGAAATCATATTTCTTCAACCTGTTCAGATGTGGGTATGTCTCCATTCTAACGTTTATTTGTCTGGGCAGTGGTGGATAACTCTCACACATGTTGATTTTCTATGCTAAACTTTGTGTAGTTAGTAAGTTACTATAGTTCCTCAACATTGCTTATTTTACGATCCATGAATCTTTCTTAGGTAAACTGATAATGTATCTGTTATTTATCAATCAGTGCAATGCTTATCCATTTTATTTCTTGACATTTTAAATGAGTCATAACATTGCTTCATGCTGTCTGTCTCCTGTTATATTAGTGAGGCAGTTTTCTTTTTCTGATGGTTGAGAACTGTTATTAGGGATTTCTTTTCCCCATTTATATTTTACCTAAAAATAAAAAAAACTACTGGCCCTTTATTTGTTGAACATATTAAGATTGGTTCCTTAATTTCTAGTTCTGTGCTCACATGATGGCTGAGAAATAGTGAATGTGGTGTATTTCTTGCTACAATATATCCTTTTTGCATTATATGATTGGAACTTTAAGGGCTCAAACTAAGTTCTGCTGTCATTTAGCCTTTATGTGAGTTAAGTTCTTGGGGTTAAATTGGTGACCGGGATGTCCTTTGATTTGTCAATGTAACTGCCAAAGGGCGATTAGCGAGTTTGTGCCTTTGGGAATTGTCTCACTCTCTATATGGAGATACGCATGCATATGTTCATGCATATGCAAACTCTCTGCATTGGCTCATTGCTTAACTTAGTTAACTTGCTTACCCAGAGTCAGTTTTTTTGGATGAGGTTATGTGAGTTAAATCCTGATAATGATGTCCAGATTTCTTGCATCACAAATGCTAGGGAGCATTAGGAGCTTATGCTACAATGGGATTTTTAGGGGGGTTACATTGGGAAAATGGGTGAGCTGGCATTGATTGGATCACATGATGCGGGCCTGTAGTTGAGCTAGTTGGTGTTTTTGATTTCAAGGGTACTGAGGATTACCTCCTCTGGCAAGCATTCTCTGCTTGTGGGACTATAGCCATGTCAACTGCACGCTGTGGATGCCAATGTGTGGGATAGGTGTTGGGGAGTAATTGCCTTTGATATTTCCAATGAAATCTGCTGTGGTTTTCCTGATGTCCTCAATTAATGTTGTTGGGGGGGTGCATTGATTATGTTTTGATCAATAATGGGGGTAATGTGAACTGAAGTATGTCACTATCCCAAGGGAAAGTTGGGGTGTGAAGAAATGCTAGTTATTTTGATGTTGCTTCATAGTTTTTCTGCTTTTATTTCTCTGTATGTTTATGATAGTTCTTTGTATGTTTATGATTACAAAGACTTTTGGTCTTGTCACTGTTTAGAGTATTCTGTTCTTTCTATTTCCCTTCTAATGCAATTTCGGTTTCAGATCAATCAATTAGAGAAGGACAAGGATGTTGTTGCTCAAGTTCAAGCCATAGCGGCATTAGAGGCATCTTCTAATCAGTCATTTGCCATTGTTCATGCTTTAAATAATTTTCTTTGTGATTCAAAGGTAATGACAGACTTGTTCTCTTGTTTCAATTGGGAAGCGTCTATGGGCTTATTATTCTGATGTGCTTTCCAGGTATTCTGGAGAGTCCGAATTGAAGCTGCTTATGCTTTGGCAAAGACAGCTTGTGAGGTATGCTTAGAGCTTTCTCGCTCTCAAGGATCTTTCAATTCAATGTTTTTGCATTATTCTCTCTCTAAGAATTGGCAATTTGGATTCTCTTGTACTTTGATTCTTTTGGTTTTCAAAGATCTATGTGCCATTGTTTTTATTTCAATGTAGTGTTTCACCTTTATGGATTAGTAATTAGATGATTCTGATGCTAAAAGCAAAATTAATCTGCCGATCACCACTGCCAATTTTAAAGATGGCTGGTTGTTTGACATGCGCTAGTTGTGCTATGCATGGTTTCTGGCTTTTATCTATTGTATGCCTATGATACAACCAAAATACTGTTAGTAGTTGAGTCACGTTTGCAAGTGTTTTCTTGCAAATTTGGAGCATACTTTAAATATTTTATGATATTGTCTAGGATGTCATGGCTCATACAAACTTGAGTGCACTTCAATGCACATATGATAAACATTTATTAGTTCTGGCATCTTGTGAACTCTGCAAATTTAGTACCCAGTTTGCCAAGTCAACACATAATCATGTTTCCGTGTTCAGAATCTTGAACTCTGGCCTGCTCGATCGAATTGTCTCGCCTAAATAAATAGCCAGCTTGGAAAACATGGTAGTTTTCCCAATTTTTGTGAAAAATGCAAAGTGGCTGTAATAGGAATAATACCGAGTTTGCCAAGTCAAAACATATTCCTTCCATAAAGTGACACAATAAAAGGTTGTATATGACCATAATCTTGGGCATACCCTGATGTTTCAATTAAAATACTGACCCACTAGCCAAGTTGATTTCACTTGGAGAGTTTTTCAGACTTGAAACTATTTTTTCTTCACTAATAGGAATCTTTACTCCAAAATCATCTATTGTAAATCAATTACTATATTTAGTGGGTTTTCTGGATGTTAAGAGTCTATAGAGGGAGATGGTTCTTGTAGGTTTTTAGTCGAAATTGATCATTTATATTGGAGTGGATAAATGGCATAATATCTCATTGCCATAGTCTTGTGTTTCTGAGCTTTGATTCTTTGTTTTATCTTTGAGTTTTGAATAAGCTTAGTCGATTGCAACAAATGATAAATGATTAATTCAAAGAACGCATATACTATACTCCCGCGGGAGCATATAATGCGCATCTACTCCCTCGGTTTAGTCTAAAAATTTGGGAACCATATAAAAACTTCTAGATGATTATTTTTAAAAGAAAAATTTGAATTTATTTTGAAAAGAAAATTTTGAATTTATTTTTAGAAGAAAAATTTGAATTTTGAGTTTCTTGACACTTAGATATAGCCCTACAAAAATTGAATGGTCACTATTCAATCCTCGGGCATTTTCTCTAGTACATAGAAAGTTTACTTCTGAAACTTTTTGGGCTGAGATTATTCTATGGGTTGTAGTGATCACATCCCCGAAATTTGAGATCTAAAAAGTATCCTACCATGTATTTTTCCTGAGGGAGTAAATAGATAGGACACGCCTGAGGAAATCTTTTGGGTTAACGAAAACTATAAAAATGCTTTTGAATTAACATGCTTAAACAGAGCAGCATGTACAGAAAGGTTCTCTGGTTGAAACAATGATACCTGTCTGCTTTTGATTGGTTTCAAATGTGTTAAAACTTGCCTTTACTTATTTGGTGTGGTTTGTATAAGGCTGAGGCCCTAAACAATCAAAGTACGGAGCACCTTCAAATAGTGTCGAAAGACGTTGTTTCAGTACTAGAATCTTTTGATGGCCTGATAATTTATTTTCACATCTAATTATAAAATTTAAAGCTTCAAAAATAGTGTAGATCGAGCAGAACTATGAACACTTGAAAATCTTGAAAATTGAAGGTCCAGAAAATGCATTACATGATGCACTATTTCTAAGACTTGAAATTCATTTTTTCTCATGTCCATACATCTTGAGGTCGAGATGATTGGTTTGAGGATTTTTTAGCGTGGAAACAACCTCTTCTACTGAATTTTTGAGGTGTGCCTTAATTTGATTGTTTAGGGCCTCACCCTTATATAAACTTTTTCTTTACTTTTTTAGTTTGTGGTTGTATCATATTTATTTCTTGATGCCCTTGTGTTGTTATTTGCAATTACATTTAGTGGTAGCTTATTGCAGGAAACTGATTGGGCTGGCTTCTTTCATTTGGTTAAGTTTTATAAAAGCCGAAGATTTGATCCGGACATTGGACTACCAAGGTTAAATTTCAATTTGATTTAAAGTAGAAAATGGATTTTAGATTTGCCTAATAGGCACAACACATAGGACACATGTCCTCTGTGCGTATGTTTTTTTGTACTTTTAACTTGGTGCACATGTTCTATACTTGTTTATGACTTTACTTTTTGTTTTTATCAGGCCAAATGACTTTCATGATTTTCCTGAATACTTTGTACTTGAGGTAATGATGTAACGTAGGATTTGTTGTAAATTGCATGAATACATGCTGTTCTATTTTTGCTTGTGGCTCCATAATGTTCTGGGCCAGTTGATTCTTTCATGTTTTAGGTGTTAATCTTAACATTTTTCTTGAGAATGCTAATTATTAGTAACATTATCTAATGTAGTTCTTGTTAGCATCAGCTTTCTAATGTTCTATCTGCTCTGCTTTTGCTTTGTTCTTAATAATTGGTGACAAATTAACCACTACAAAGGAAACTCAATGCACTGAACATGAAGTAGTAACATTCATGAGTCAAATAATCATCATCATCTGAGCCTTATCCTGACTATTTGGTGTTTGCTACATGAATCGTGTTCCACCATTCTGCTCTATAAAGGGCCATATCCTCAGACCGAAATTCACCGCATATCTTCTCACTACTTCCATCCATGTCCTTTTAGGCCTTCTCCTTGTGCTTTTTGAGCCTTCCACTTGAATCAAATCACCCCTCCTAACCGGTGTTATTCTAGGTTGATGCTGCATATATCTAGACCACTTAAGTCTACTTGCCCTCATGGTTATATCATCATCATAGCTATGAACTTACACTAGTTCATTTGATAAGATTAAACTGATTCACCTTGGGGTTAATTGTATTTTCACTTTTAGAATGTGGTTGCGCAATACATAAAATGACTGTAGTACTTAGCAGATGTGCCAATTAGTCTTTGGGTTTTAGATAACAAAGAAATGAATTTCTGAAGTTGGTGGGACCAGTGTTCGTTTTAGAAAGAGAAAATGGGGGGGGGGGGATACAGCGGTAGGCCCAAATGGTTTCCTCTTGGTTCTTTCAATGAGTTTTTGGAGATGCTGAAGGATGTTTTCTTAGCTATGTTTACAGAGTTCTATCCGCAAGGACAACTTAATAGTGCTATGCATGCGACATTCATTGGATTGGCACCAAAGAAAGGTGCCGAGGATATTCAAGAGTTCAAGCCAGTTGGATTGCTGGGCAGTGTGTACAAAATTCTGGCACCAGTTCTTGCACCTGGGTTAAGGGAAGTCCTATCTGAGGTCATCTCTCCCATGCGGCATTTGTAAAAGCTAAGCAAATTATTGATGGTGCGATGTCCTGTGTGTATTCACTATATAGACTATAGATACATGTTGACTGATAGGTTTTGGGATAGATGAATGTGGGCATCCGGCTGCCTGTTCATTTCTAAGTCCTAATAAATGTATCCCCAACTGGCTACTTTTGTAGCTCCAGAGGCTTAAGACAAGGGGATCCCTGCTCTCTTTTTGTTCTTCGTAGTAGTAGAGGCTTTCAGTTGTATGCTAAACAGCGTCTACGGATCAGGCATGTTAACAAACTTCAAGGCTTCATCTAAAGGTTCAATCATAACCCGTTTACAATATGCTAATCAGACACTATGTTTTATTGGGCTGAGTGGCAGATAAGCAAAATATTTATCCTTTTTTTTAATGATGTTTTGAGGTAGATTTGAACACAAGAGTTAACATGGCATAAACCAAGTCGATTGGTGTCTTGGTGATGCCAGAAGGAAAGGTAGGAAATTAAATCCGCCCTTTTTCTTGAACCTTAAGCAAGTAAAATCAGCAATAATAAAGAAAAACCATCGCTGTAAATCAAGTCAAGAGAAGAACTTTCTTCTTTCATAAAATTGCCCCAAAGTAGCCATTGGTCGTTGCTGAAAGATGTTTTGGTCATGTCATTTGTTGGGCAAAGAAAGATCGAACCTGCCCTTGGCTCTTAATCAACATCTTCATTGAGATCTGGTAGAGGTTGAGTAAGCTCCAAACAACAGTAACGCCCTTGTGGAGGGAGTCTAATGAAGCAATTGACACACTAGCAACGGGTTGGATTAGAATCTTGAAGCCCTTGTGATCTCGCTCAAGGAGCAACAAGGTGAAGTATTGCCAAGGTGGATCTCCAAACCACCATAAAGGAGGACAAAATCTGTTGGTTCCAGCGATGCATGACTGAGTGGCTGAAAGTGGTGGCTAGAACATTGTGTTCTTCCACAACGTCAAAGTTTTGAAGAACTAGGCAACATGATCCTGCACGTTAGTGTTAGAAACCGACAAACCAAGGGTGTAGCAAAAATGGAGAAACTTTCATGATCTTTTTCAAAATTATTCATGGTGCATGATTTAACTTTCAAAACCTTATGGGAAGAGTCAGCAAGGAAGACCCTTTCTCAGAGGCAAACATGCTACATGCCATTGTTGAACTAGGGCATGACAAAGCACTTAGACCCAATGGTTTGCCAATTGCCTTAGACCATCAGTTTGGGACTGCTTGCCTCTAGATTTCTTGGCCATGTTCGAGGAATTTCATTATACGGGAGTCATTCATAGGGCAAGAACTCAACTTTCATTACCCTCATACCAAAAATAGAATGTACGGAGGAATGGGCTTCAGCCCCATTTTCCTAGTCAATAGTTTCTACAAAATAACGACAAGTGTTGGCCTTCACCGCCTGATGTTAGTGCTCAACCAAGTGATCTATGCACCACAAGGGGCTTTCATCCAATGAAGACAGATTCTGGACGATGCCTGCTGACATGGGTGCCGTATTTAGTATGTTACTCAAGTGTCTAGTGTGATGGCCCAAAAAAGCAGTACATGCCCAATTTGTCTGTGCCAGTGTTTTAAAAAACGACGAGTCGCAACGGATTCGCCTGAGTCAACACGAGAATCGGTCACCCCTTTGTCTGTGCCAGTGTTTTAAAAAACGACGAGTCGCAACGGATTCGCCTGAGTCAACACGAGAATCGGTCACCCCGTGTCGATTCCACTTAAATATGCAGAGTTGCCCGGTTCTAGAGAAGAACCGGAGAGTTGCTACAGTGAACCGCTTGAGTCGTCCGGTTCTATGCAGTGAACCGCCTGAGTAACAACAAAAACTCCTGACAGAGTCGTCCGGTTCTCTGTAGTGAACTGCCCGAGTAACAACAAAAACTGCTTACGTAAATGCACCCACTATCACACCCAACTTCTTACATCAACGTGCACCAACGCATGTACACATGGCCATGCAACAACAACGAGTTGCTTGGGCTGGTTTGATTCTTTTATACTACCCTTTCTTCCCACATCGCTTCGATGTGGGACAATTCTACGAGTTAGATGGTGTACGTGGGTGGAATTAAAAAAAGCACAAGGCTGGGGTTTGAACCCAAGACTTCTTGTGACAAGTTCATGTGGTCTACCATTGCACCAACCTCAATTAAGTGTAATTAACGTGGATCACTGATATATACATTAAGAATCAATTAATGTGCAAAAAAATTTAAATTTACTTACCCGAAAAAGATATAAAAACTCTATTAGGCTATTATCTCATGGGATTATTTCATTATAAGATTAATAATTAATTAATTAGTTAATTGGGATTAAAAAATTAGTCCTAGCTCATAGGATATTAAAAAAAACAAAAAAATAATACTAATTCTAGTCTATTGAATATTAAAAAAAATTAATTTAGAGGATATTTTAAGAGAGAAAAATAGCACTAACTCATACTGCTGTAGATTTTATTTCAAGTTGCTTTATCAATTATCCCACATTGCAAATATGAATTTTTTTAATTTATTGATAACCAAATCTTGTATATTATTTATTAATTTATTAATATTATAAATTTTGTAATGTATTATTTTTTCTTATAATTGTAAATGAGATTTTTAAAATTAGATGATATTATAAGACATTTTATATTTTTATTTGTATAGTAAAAAAATTATCAAATATAAAGTTATAAACCAACAACTTCAATTTCAATATATATTATTACAGTTAGTTAGGTTGTAATAATTTTGGATGATTAAAGCGAATTAATAAATGTTTGATACTTTGATGTGATACTAATTTGTGTGGGAAATAATTTTTTGTAATCTTATAATATGGAAGTGTTTGTAACTATTGTGCATGTTGTAGATAGGCATTTTTTTATTTTTTGAATTTTGTTATCTTTATTTTTATTTTTTTGGATAAAGTTTTTTTAAATTTTTTTAATATCATAACATTAGAATTTATTGGGGGTTTTATTTTTACTTTTAATCATATGATATGGAAGCATTTTCTATTAATTTTTAATCATGTTTACTATAATATTATAATTAATAATTATACATTGATAACCAAATCTTGTATTTTATTTATTACTTTATTTACATTATAAATTATATAATGTATTATTTTTCTTATAGTTGTAAATAATTTTTTTAAATTTGATGATATTATAAGACATTTTAGATTTGTTCTTATTTGTATAGTAAAATAATTATAAAATATAAACCAACAATATCAATTTCATTATATAATATTATAGTTAGTTAGGTTGTGATAATTTTGGATGAGTAAAGCGAATTAATAAATATTTAATACTTTGATATGATTTTAATTTCACTTTATATGAGAAATTATTATAAAATATTATAATACTATGTTATAATTAATAATTATATAGACATCCAGACAAAAAAAAGCATCAATATTTACCTATTTTTACAAAGTAATGAAAATACATAATGCAGCACTCCTAATTACGTTAGAAACTAAAGTAACATTATTTTTAGATATTTATACTTCATCCATGATAATTCTGTGCTTATCCTTTTGTGTAATGTAAATTTAATGGTTAACTGTAGTTCATGCAGGGAAAGAACATCTCAATATGTGCATATTGATGC
>NW_006494904.1:1032579-1062058 GCF_000471905.2 Amborella trichopoda
TTACGGGGTTTTACGGGGTTTTAGGGGTTTTAGGGGTTTTAGGGGTTTTAGGGGTTTAGGGTTTACGGGTTAGGTTACGGTAGTACGTAGAGTAGAGAGAGAGAGAGAGAGAGAGAGAGAGAGAGAGAGAGAGAGCATAGGGGTCAATGTGTGTGAGACCTCACATCAAACATTAAAGAGAGAGGAGAGCATAGGCATCTGTGTATGTGAGGATCTCAAATTGAACACTTGAAGTCATCTTCTTCTTTTTTTTGAGAATGTTTACTTGTATTGAGGTAAAAAGAAAATACAAAGGTTGCCCTCCCACAAGGAGTGGCAAAGGACTGTAATACCCTTTACAGGGCAACAGAAATAGAGCCCATAACAGGGCAGCAGAAGTACAAGCTATAATAGGATCAAAACCAAACTAGGTGATCTACGGTGGACAGTCCACAGAATTTGAGCCCAGAGCTCCATATTTGGCTAGAGAGTTAGAGATGGAGTTGGCCTCTCTCCACGTATGCCTCCAAGCGATTTGCAAGAGGGAGCACCTATGTTGGATTTCGTCAAACACGGACTCTAGCCTCCAAGGGCACTGGGCTGGGGTAGAAGCCCAAGCGATAACATTAGCAGAATCTCCTTCGATCACCAGAGAGGTTCCCCAGTCCCTGTTGAAGTGTCGAAGGCCATCAAGGAGGGCCATTGCCTCCGCCTCGATGGAGTCTGAGCTACCGATGGACTGCTCAAAGGAGAGGAGAGTGCGACATGCATGGTCACAATAGATGCCACCTACACTCGAGGGTCCAGGATTGCTCAGGGAGCAACCATCGAAATTAAGCTTAATGCACCCTGGAGAGGGAGGTAACCAAGAGGCTGATCTAGGAACTTGGGTAGGTCTTAACTGAAGCATAGCCTTCCAATTTTGGTGGAAGTCCGCCACTGAGAAGCACTTGAAAGGTTTAGAGTTGGTTGCCCAAAAGATGACCAAAGATCTCGCCTTTTCCATCAGTGTGATAGAATTAGAAAATTCTCGCTAAAGATTCTCTAGTTCCTTTCCAACCATAGAGTCCAGAGTAAGGCTGCCACGTAAGCTTTCTGAAGAATAATACCTGATCTAGCCCATGGGGGTGAAAGGTAAGAAGAGCAGAGCTGTGGAACAGTCTGAGGGGTGACCCAAACCCAGCCAAAAAGTTGGAGGATAGAGTTCCAGAGGAAAGATGCTATCTCACGGTGTAGATAGAGATGAGCATTGGTTTCAGCTTCTTTCTTATACATGATGCACCTGTTGGGTAGTTGTAGGCCCCTTCTTTGAAGATGGTCCACGGTTAAGCCCCTCTCATGGGTGGTCACCCAAATAAAGAAGGTGATTTTAAGGGAAGCCAGAGAATCCCAAGCCTGAGCAGCAACATGGGCAGGAGAGGAGGGCGGCGGGGCGGGGGGAAGGGAGGATAGGAGGAGAGCCTTATAAAAAGAGGCAACCGAAAACACTCTTGAAGGTTAAACGGTTTAGGCCACCTTATCGAAACCCGAAGAAGGGAGTAAAAATTTGTGGAGTAGGGTCTGCAAATCAAGAAATCAGGTAACCTGGAATCATTAAGCGGCCTTCTGAAGGTAGGGTTCCAAACCCTTCCCTGGGGGGAGGGTTCAAATTCTTAGCAATGGTGGATAACTGGTTTCTAGCCAACCGGTAAAAGGTGGGGAATGAGTCCCTGAGTGGGGTGTGGCCCAGCTAAATGTCCGACCAAAAGGCAATACGGTTACCCTCTCTAGGATGAAAGTGGATATGGGAGAGGAAGCGGTGAAGGCAAGAATGGAAACCCTTCCAAATACTTGAGGCATTGTGGGGGACCTTGGAGTCAGGGAACCAAGCCTTGGGAGGGCACCGATATTTGAGACAGACCACCTCTTGCCATAAGTGATCTGTTTGGGATGCAAACCTCCACCACCACTTACCAATGAGTGCAATATTGGTCTTCCTAATGTTGCAAATGCTCAGGTCTCCAAGGGATTTCGGGGTGCAGTCCATCTCCCAAGCAATGAGATGAAATTTCCTTCCATCGCTGCCAAACCAGAGGAAATTTCGCATGAGTTGTTCGAGCCGATTTGCCACAGAGACCGAGATCGGGAAAAGGGACATTTGGTAAATAGGTGTGTTAGAGAGAGTAGCCTTGATCAGGGTGAGTCTACCTGCAGGGGAGAGGAAACGACCTTTTCATCTTGCGAATCTCCTATCAAACTTATCGATAATATGGGACCACTTACTAGCTTTAGGCTTCCCGATACACAGGGGCAAACCTAAATAAGCGGCAGACAAAGGTTGAGCTTTGCAGCCCCAAAGATCAACAAAAATGGACACCGACTCCAAAGTCATGGCCAACCCCATCATACTGGTCTTGGCAAGGTTAACTTTGAACCCTGTAGCCCATTGGAAGCATATGAGAAAAAAGTGAAGGTAATGGACTTGATCAGGCAAGGCATCACAAAAAAAGAGGGTGTCATCGGCGTATTAAAGGTGGGAGACCGAAGGTCCCCTGGGGCTAGCTAGGAAGCCCTTGACCAGGCCAGCATGGTACAAACCCAAAAGGGAACCACTGAAGACTTCAGCAGCAATAGAGAAAAGGGAAGGCAAAAGGGGGTCACCTTGCCTCAGACCCCTAGAAGCTTGAAACATGCCCTTGGGTGTGCCGTTGATGATAATCGAGATAATGGGTGAGGAAATGCACCCTCGCGTCCACCTCCGTCAACGTGCACGAAAGCCCATGCGGTGTAATGTCTCATCGAGAATATCCCAGTCGACGTGGTCATTCACCTTCTCCCAATCCAGCTTAACCAAATCAGGGGTTTTTGCAAAATGATGGGTATGAAGGCATTCGTGTGCAATAAGGGCACTATCTAGGATTTGACGATCCTTGACAAAAGCACCTTGAGTGGGTGAGATAACCCAACTCAGTACCTCATGGATTCTAGTGGCTAAAACCTTGGAGAGGATCTTGTAAGAGCTATTGACTAGGGTGATGGGCCTAAAGTCCTTTAATTGCTCTGCACGTTCGTTTTTGGGGATTAAAGCCAGGAAGGTAGCATTCATGGCCATATTAATCACTCTGCTAGAGTGGAAATCAGCAAAGAAAGCCACCACCTCATTCTTAATGGTGTGCCAAAACTGAAGAAAGAGAGCAACGAGGAAGCCATCGGGGCCGGGGGCTCTATTGTGGCCTAAGGACTTGACTGCTTCAAGGATTTCAGCTTCTTCGAAAGGGCGTCCCAACCACACTGCTTTGTCGGGTGGGAGAGCTTTGAAACTAAGGGATGGCATCAAAGGCTTTGAGCCTTCTTGCACCTTGAAAAGGGTCTGGAAGAAGTTGAGGAAGGCCTGCTCAATGAGCTGCGGTTGGTCGAGATGCTGACCTCCAATTTTGATAAAGGAAATAGTATTGTCATGTTTGTGACAATTCGCAATCTTATGGAAGAAAGCGGTGTTATTATCGCCTAGTTTCAACCACTTGACCCTGGAGCACTGCGCCCAAAAGATTTCCTCCTTACGAGAATGGAATGGAGAGCTAACTTGGCCTCACTGCGCTCAATTTGGTTAGCAAGAGAGAGGGGTGCAGATTCCTCGAGAGAATCAAGGCGGAGAATAGTGTCGAGAAAAGGCTGCTTTTGGGCCAAGAAATGCCACGGAAGGTTTTTGCACGAGTCCTTAAAGGCGAGTTTTAAAAGATGTGGCTTATGCTGAAGGCAAAGCCAAGCCAACCACGAACGATAGGGGAGAAAGAAAGCCACCACGAGGCAATGAGGGAGGGGAGATGGGGCTCCTCTAACCAAGATAGCTCAAAACGGAAGGGTTTGGGACCTCGGCCCAGGGCAGAAGTGTTGAGAAGAATAGGCCGGTTATTAGAGATAGGCTTGGGGAGGGCTACAGAGTGGAAGTTGGGAAAAGATGAGTCCCACTCAAGAGAAAGGAGGTACCGGTCAAGCTTAGACAAGGAGGGGTCTTCCGAGTGGTTCGAACGGGTGAAGCGTTTGAAGCGGTACATCCAGCAGTTGATTGCTGGTAATGAAGTAAAAGAACACCACCATTGCGGGGGAAATCCTTGAATTAGAGTTCCTTTCAAAGGACCACCGAGTAATGTTGAAATCCCCCCCAATACACCGGGTCAAGGATGAAATTGAGGCAATGGATTGGAGTTCAGACCAGAAACTATCTCTTCAAGCATGGGAGTTGGGGCCATACATGACATAAAATTTCCATGGTAAACCATCCAATGTCCTAAGAAGGGAGATTGAGACCGAGAATTCCCCAATAAGAAAGAATAAGAGAGAATGAAGAGAAGGGTCCCAGATGACCCATATATCTCCGGATGCACCATTGGACAGTATAGCCAGCCATTGGCAGGGACGTCGACCTCAAGTTGATACACGTTTTGGAGCGAGGGAGCAGGCTGTTTGGTCTCTGGCAAAGCTAGGATCGCAAGCAAGTGTTGCCGACATAATTTGAGAATGTGCTGGAGTTTCAAAGGGTCATCGAGACCCTTGATATTCCAGGTTAAAATCTTCATGGAAGGGAGAGAGAGAGTGGGCAGAACGTCCCCCTGTAAGGTGAGTGATGGGGCGACCCCTCGAAGAAGGCAAATTGGCATTCGGGGTTCAACGAATGGCCCATCACGATCAGAGTTGATGTGGCAGATGAGATCAACCATTTCCCTCCGTTCCTTGGATTTAAAGTTCGATCTGAAGAAAGGGTCATTTTCGATGGAATTGATGAGGGCCTCCTGATGGCCGGGAAAATCCATACCCATCACCTTGATTCCTTGAGGGTGTCGCCCAGGGCAGCGTCGAAAGCTTGGTGGAATCAAAATCATCAGAGGGAGGGACGAGGGTGCCAAGGGGCTCCCCACCATAACAGGTCAGGGAAGGGGAAAAGGGGCAAGAGAAAGGGGAGCCCCTAGTGGAGAGAGAGGCCAAGATCATCCCTCCGACAGGAGGCACGAGAGGCGAGGGGAGAGGTGAAAGAGGAGGGAGGCCAGGCTGAAATAGAGAAGGGCACCGAAGGGGGGGGGGGGGGGGGGGTAGGTAGGAGCCAAAGAGGAAGGATGAGAGCTGTTAGGGGATAGACTGACTGGCGAGAGGGCTTGAGCCGATCGAGGGGGGATTGTGGGTGAACGAGGGAGGGGAGGCCTCGCACAAAGAAAGGGCAGGCATGAAGCAGGCGAGAGGCGACGGGCAGAGCCTTGCGACGAAGAGGGGAGGGAACCCAGAAGAGTCGACAGAGATGGAGGCCGCACAGACAAAGGGATGGGAGAAGAGCACAATCTAGAGGATGAGACTCCAGAAGGCGATATCAAGGGAGAGGAGGAAAAGGAAGAAGGGTGAGTGCCAAGTGGCTGAGAAACAAAAGGGAAGATGGGATTGGCGCCCATTGGCGGCAGCAAAGGGGAGCATAAACTAAGAGAGGTGGTGGCACTAGGTGGCAGCAACACCAGAGCAGACGTGTCGCCAGGGGAGGCTTCCACAGAGGGGGGATTAGGAAGGGGCAAAGAACGAGAGAGAGGCAGCGAAAGTGGGCGGGGGGGAAGGAATAGTGGAGAAAGGAGGGGGTAGAGAGGGCATAAGAGAAGAAATAACAGGGGCAAAAGAGGAAACAAAAGGCAAAGGCCCAGAGGAGGCCACAGTAAAGGACACGTGGCAGGACGAAGAGGAGTCAGTAGGTAACTTGCATAAAAAAGAATCAACTTGCAGGGGGGGTTCAAGACTGAAAAGGGCACCCTCTCAACCAATGGGGGATGGTCAAGGGAAGAGGTTGGACAACGGAACAGCAGGCAGCAGGGCTTTGGTGCGAGGTGTACGGCGATCGAGAGGGACATCAGCCACAGACTTGCCGGAGTTTCACCAGAAAGGAGGCCGCTGGCAGCCAGAAATGCCGGGACAACCTCTCCGGTGCCACTTTAGACCGTGGAGTCCAACCATGCAGAGAAGGGGAACCAGAGTCCCGGAGGCATGGTGAGGGATGGGTAGCCTGGAAGTGGAGTTTGGAAGGAGGCGAAGTCGGGATCCAAGCCAAGCTAACCCAGAAGTAGTGGCCATTGATCTCAAGCCAAGTCGCCTCAGGGATAAGCTCCGGTGAAAGAGAATCTAAGAGCAGCTGTATCGACCCAAAGGGAGGAATTCTGAAGATTTCCAATGAACGCAGATGAAGCCCCCTACTGCTTCACCAATAGCCTTGTAAGTTCTCGAGTTGCACGCATGGAGGGGTATGTTGAAAGCTCGAAGCCAAATACGGCAAGGGAGAAAGGCTCCCACGTTAGGGTTCAAACGAGCTATGGAGAGGGTAGCACCTTTGAAGGCCAAGGGGGAGAGCACATCCCACCCTTCCCTTTCAGGGAAGGAAAAAAGGATGCCTCCATGCTGAAGGGAGCGACAGTCAATGTTAGGGTCAGTCCAAGACCATTGAGCCCACTTCTCATTGGCATGAAGGTCAGAATGAGGGGGGAGAGAGAAGTAACTAACGAGGAGTTAAGCAAGGCCATGTGAGAGGGGGGGGGGGACCCAAAGAGTGGCGATGAGGGGGAGGCCGAGGGGAAGCTGAGGGGAGGGAGGGGGGAAGGGTGGTGGGTGGGGGGTGGCCAGAGAAAAGTTGCGTGAAAGAGTGGGGGAACGCCATCAGTTCCTTTTTTTCCTTTCGCTGAATGTTATCAAGAACCAGGACCGTCCACACCTTACAGGAAATTGTTGCTGATTTGCTGCTAGCATGTCGTTGGTTGTAGAAAGAGGACATTGAGGAGGCTTTGGTTGCTAATATTGCTGCCTTGGACGAGGGCATCGAGGCTCTCACAACACAGCTTAATCGTTTGGTGGGAACCTGCAAGGGGGACCTTGAGATTGATATCGCTTCCCTTGCCTACCTGTTCAAAGAAAACCTTGAGACACTGGCTGAGGAGTTTGACCTTGTCAAAAGGGTTCCAAGCAACTCGCCAGGTGTGCTTTAGCCATTAAAGTCTATATGCCTGAGCCTAAGCCATTTGAAGGAACAAGGAATGCCAAAGAGTCGGAGAACTTCCTCTCGAACATGCAGTCCTACTTCAAAGTCGGAGATGTAGAACTCGCGAGGAAGACCAATTGACCCTGACCACCATGGACTTCATTAGAGATCTTGAAGTCATCTTCTTATATGTAGAGAGAGGCTTTGCATCAAACACCTGGGGTCGTCTTTCTTTTTTTCTTCTCCAATGTAGAGAGAGAGAGAGCTTCACATCAAATGTGTGGAGGTCGTTTTCTTTTTATTCTTCTTCTTATATGTAGAGAGAAAAAGAGAGCACTTGGGCCATTAGAGAGAGAGACGGGAGAGTGGGGCCTCACATTGAAGACTTGGAGGAGGCCTTATTTTTATATGTAGAGCACGTGTATGGGTCCATGTGTGTTTGTGTGAGAGAGAGAGAGAGAAGCCTTGCATCATGCACTTGGAGGTCTTCTTCATCTTCTTCTTGTATGTTGAGAGATCATATGGTCATGTGTGTGTGAGAGAGAGAGGCCTCACATCGAACATTTGGTAGTTGCCGTATTCTTTTTCTTGTTATGTGTAGATAGATCGAGAGCATATGGTTTTATGTTTGTGTGTGTGTGTGAGAGAGAGAGAGAGCGAGAGAGAGAGAAGCTCCTCGCATCAAACACTTGGAGCCCTTGTTTTTGGGCGGGGCTCCATAGGACCACCTAGGCAGCCTAGGAGGGCCGCAGTACGAAGTAAGCCCTATTTGGTTCGGAAAGCCCCCTAGGCTGCCTATGCACTAGGCGGGTGAGTTTTTGTTCACCGTCGATTATGTGTACTCTTTGTTTACTTCTAATGTTTTTTTTGAAGAAATACTCCTTGTCCAATTTAAATGCTTTGTGATCTCCTTTTCTGTGTTTTATCTAGAATATGGGAGAATTTGCTATTAATCTTCTAAAGCTTAGTTTTTATATATGCTTCTCTAACTGGAGTTGATAGTCGCTTGTAATTTTCCTTTTTCCTTTTTTACTGTACTGGTAATCTTAGATGGACCTATACTCAAAATTGGTTTCTCCTTGCCAGGCTATCCCACATGCAGTTGCCATGGTTAGAGCAGCAGATAAGAAAAGCCCAAGAGAAGCTGTTGAATTCATCTTGCAGTTGTTAAAGGTTATGACTTAGCATTAAACAATGCAACATTATTTGGTTGATTTTTATTAGTTGTTGATCACTTTTCATTCACCAGTAACACTTCTCGAGGCCTTGTTCAAATGAAACGAGTACTTGTTTGTTACTTTGTCTCCCATATTGATGGTAGAAAAATTGGGATGATTGGGAAATGACACAATCTACTCATTGCTGTTGGAATATGAAGTCGATGGAGTTTAGATTACTTGCACCTTGCACTGATGTATATTTTTGAGTCAGTAATTTCCATTTGTGTGGCTCGGTACATTTTAATATTACATTATATATTACGTTGTTTTATGAGTTGGAAAGTTTCTGTGGAAAATTGGAGACAGAAAGTTTCAGCAGTTAGGTTTTAGAATCGTATAGTTTGAGACAGAATTATGAATATTCAAAACGGTGCTGGTGTTTTATTCATTTTCCAAAGCAGAGACCTGGTTTGCAGCAGCTCTTGGCAACACTATTTTTATCTGCAGGGTCGCTAGACTGTCATTTTTTATCCGCAGTGTCACTAGACTATTTTTATCGAGGATGAAACCCAACCTTGATTAAAATGCTATGAAAACATCTGGCTATCATGCATGCTATAATTATCTTTATCTTCCAATTATTTATTTTCATGTCCTTTCCATTATTATTCTCCCAGATTAGCTCACCTGGACACTTACCGGTGTGACGATAATATTCTCAAGGGGTGTCCTTTTGTACACAAATTTGTGCGACAAAATAAATCCATAGTTGTGCATAACGAGGCTAAACTACTTTGTGTTAAATGGAAACCCCACACAAAAGAAGTATGCGAGTTGCTTCCATTTATAAATAAGTAAAGCCCCCTAGGTCAATCTATTGATACTTCTATAAAATAGTAAATAGCACGTATTATTGTTCATGAAACGAAATACAACTAGCGTTCTTGCATGGAAGCCCAAACATGTGTGTCTGTTTCTTATGTATATCCAACTTGACAGTCCGATATTGTTGAACAAGTGAAATCTCTGCATACCGAAATATACATAAAGCTATTAATATGTTACATGCTCACTAACTCATTAAAAATGGTTAAAAACTAATATTTAACAGCTCATTTTTATAAAAAGTTTCTATAAATTTTATAATAACATAATATAAAGACCCATTTGAATGCTACTGTTTCACTAATAATTTGCTATTAAGATAAAAATATTCAATATGTTGTTTGTTGGCATCCCGTATAGAGTTATTTGAGTTAAGACTTGTTGTTTGTTTTCATAGAACTTGTTCTCTTCCAAAAGTAGTTTTCACTTGTATTATATATATAAGTTATCATTTTGTCAATGCTTCAGGTTACGGGCAGAGAGAGCGAAGGTCGTCTGAATTAGAGAGAAAAAGGGTTTATTGTATTTTAAGCTCGCACCATTTTCTTTGTTCTCTTTACTATTGTTCCTTTTGTTTCTCCACCCTTGCTTTGCCACTCTCCTGCCATTTTTTTGTAGAGAGAATGCCCAATTCACCCACCAAAAGTTTCAGAAACTCAAGTTTCAATGACCTTTTTTTTTTTGGGGGAGTAAGTTTCAATGACTTCTTTCCTTGAACCCTCTGCTCATGCATATATGCTTTTTTCTCCATTTTCAGAAAACCCAACTCAGAGATGAGCAATTCATCTCAAGTTCTTGACCAAGCCAGCAACTCTAATTCAGCTCCAAATCATCATGTACACCACCAAACCCACAAAATTGCAGGATACTCATCTCATAAAAAGAATAGGGCAACCACCAAAATGGTCACCTTAGCTGAGAAAACCCATCTCAAGAGAGGGGCTCAGCTTCTGTAAATCTGTATTAGAGGGACCGAAATTGGAGACAACAAGGTAAAGTTGAAGAAGTTTGTGGGAGAAAGTAAGAAAGCTTTTGGGGTTTTAGAGGGAGAAGAAGGGAAAAGGGGTTAATTGATGAGAGAGAAGATGAAGATCAGTCTTTTTTAGAGTGAGGAAGAGAACTAAAAAGATAGTAGGGTTTGGAATGGAGGAGAAAGAAGCTTTGGAAGTTCGGGCCATGGCCAAATTTCAAATATACAGAGTGTAGGGTTAGGTTACTGAAAAACTAACCACATCAGTGTTCTAAAAGGCGGAGCGCCCAGCGCATAGGCGGTCCAAAGAGCCTGGACGCCTTGCCCAGGCCTAGGCAGCCCAAATAGGCAGCTTGCCCCTCGGTGGCCGCCTAGGGCCTGTGCCCCCACCCAAGGGTGGAAATGGCCCTTGTTGAGGGGCAGTTTTGGGTTCTTTTTTAATAAAAAAAGGGATAAGGGTGGGTTTTAGGGTCATTTGAAACCTAAACCTCATTAGAGCCTATTTTAGAGAGAGAAAAACCTCAAAAAACTAGTTTTTTGTGATGTCCATAGGATCAAGGGTTTCTCATAGTTACAAGAAATCGATCTAAACATGTGTGGAGTATGCACTATGGATAATTAAATATGGACTTATGGAGTATGGGGGAGTGTATGTGCCATGTGGGCTTGTGGACGATAGACATTTGATGTGCCCCAAGTCCATAACTCTTACGTGTTTTACTGTTATTTCTTATCTTCTTTTCATTTTCTTGATAATGAATTGATGTGGTATCTTGGATTATTAGCTAAAATATGTTTCAATATGTATTTTTTAAAATTTGAAATGCATTGAATTATAGACTAAAATATGTCTCAATATGTGTGTTTTCAATTTTTTGCACAAAATCTGACCCTTAAATTTCTACTAGGTTTTGGGCATCTGCTTAGGTGCTGCCCAACATTTTTTGAAACACTGAATCACATAAGATTATTTAGTATAGGAGAGCTACCAAACAGCTAACAAAGCATTATTATGCAGGGTATATTAATTATAGACAAAATAGTATATGTGTGTGTGTGTGTCTTTTAACATAAAACAATATCTGAAATTAACTAGTGCATTGAAGTCTTGGATACTGACATAACCAGGGAAATAAATGGTTGAGGTAACACTGCCACTGCCCATTCTATGAATGAGAATCATATTGCTAGTAGGAAAGGGGAATTTGCTAGTTGCCAGGTTATTGTCACTAATCATCATCATCATCCAAGCCGTATCCCAATTATTTGGGGAGGTTGTTTCCTAATGTTAATCAAATTGGACCTGTCCTAAATTGATATTGATACCGTTTAGATGGGGCCTGCAGGTTTCCCCGTTTTGCCCAGTTTCTTTTTTTCCCTTCTTTTTTTCGAAACTGTTAACTTTGTTGGAAGGGAAAGAAGTATACAGAGTACAAAAGATAGGCAGCCCACGGCCTGGGTGCTCTATATAAAAGCCGCTCTCAAAAGGGGGATCTTTACAAAAGAAGAGCTATAACTTTAAACAATGCTATACATCCATTACTGTAAAGAAGCCATAAGTACAAAAATGCAAGGAACCGGAAGCTCAGAAAGGTGCCACAACGGTTCCTTGCGTGTTGCCTTGAGTTGCGTCTACTTTAGAAAGGGTGTCGGCTGTAGTGTTGACCTTTGGCCAGATATATCTCCATGAGATGTGCATAGACCTGCAAATATGGAATATCTCGTCAAAGGCATGTGCTAGTCTCCAAGGACAAGGGGATAAGCGAGAGTATCTTATGCGTGCGAATAAAACTTCAGCGATAGCCTTTTTGCCCTAGAAGATTCTGTTGTTTCTCTCCATCCAGATCACCCGCACCATGGTAGTTACGGAGGCTCTCCATAGTAAGATGCCGGACTTCGTCCACAGCAGGGGGTGAATCGTAGGTAAGAGGTGTGGGACTGACCTCGCGGTCACCCATGTTCTGTTAAAGAGTTGGAGAATGTATCCCCACAGAATTCTATTGAGTTTCTATTAAACTCTTTGAAATTTAAGAAGCAAACTTTACCTGTTTGGGTAGTGCTGGAGTTTCCCTGTTGACACTGTCTAAAATTTGCTGTCCTTTTACTTCCTCTCCTGCAAATGTGTCTTCTATGGTTGAAATACTGTATTTTTCTGGAAATTTTATTGATTGGTCAATGAAGACATTGAAAAGTTTTAAACTACATGTCCCATCAGCATTCTTGGATTAAGAACAAGATAGTGTTATTCCTGTATGGTTGTTGCAGCATAGCAACTTCCACTGTTTGATCCTTTGTTTATTACAAGAGGCTGATTCTTTTTCACTGCTTTCAGTATAATGACAATAGTGGGAACCAGTATTCTGACGTGTACTGGATGGCGGCGTTGGTGCAATCGATTGGTGACCTTGAATTTGGGCATCAGGTTTGTTTTGACTCTTATTTTTCTGTTATATTGATGGATTTCAAATGATTTTGGCATTCTCATGTGAATGTCCTTATTTCTCAGGCTTTGCACTTTTATGTTGTTGTTTTCCCTTTGTCAGATTTCCAGATTTGCCTTGGACTTTATAGTTTTGGTTCCTAAGATATTATTCCTTCAAATGAAGTCTGTTGAATTGTGAGGCAAGAATAAGAATAGTAATTGGTGAGACTATAATGAATAATAATCATGTGATGATTTGTGTGCCATCTATCAAATCATTGCATAAATCATATTAGCATGATACCCTCAGTTACAATTGTATCCTTCGGTTTTCTTCCACCTGCAGCTGTATCATTTTTTATGAGTTTTTGGCAGTCCCTGATCCATGATTTGTTAAATTGCATCTGGCAATATTAAAAGAGTTGTTATTTTCCAGTTGTTGCACCTAACCAATTATTAATTGCTGCTTCTTGTCATTCTATGAAAATGCTTCATGACTGGCAGTCCTTTTGGCATTTATTATGTGTATATAGATGCATGCAGAGATTGTGTTCATGGGGTTTTCCTTTCAATTCAAAATTGTCTGTTATAATTTCTATTTGGGACTGGTTGCACCAATGGATGAAAGGTATGACTGATTCACTGAGATACCAGTAGTCAAAGAAGACGAGCTTCAGTTCCACAAGCAAGTTGAAGACCATTTCTGGTGCCTAACTTGTCTAGTATAAATTGTTTCCATTGAACTCTACTTTAAGACCAATACATCTTAGTAAGATTTAGAAGATGTTAATCACATCAAATGGAAGTAAAAAAGAAGAAATGGGAAGTTGTAGGAATCACACCGAAAAGTTGAACTATTTAACATCCCAGCCATATCTTCTGATCTAATTTAAATAGCCTATTTTCTTGTGATTAAATTTCGAATATCCCATCAAATGACACATTATTATGTATTTTGAAGTTTATCAAATCACACATGATGGAATGTTGAATAGTTTGACTAATAATTGTGATTTGATATATTTCCCCCAAAAAATCCCAGTTTTTTCTTTACTAGTGATAAAGTGGCCCTACATATGGAGAATATTTAAATACAACTGATGAGTGGCAAAAACAAAGTTTTTGTTCACATCCTATGAGCAATCAAATGGAACAAGTTAGCTGTGTTCACCAGAAACACCTAGGAAAAGTGGTAGTACATGAAGCAATAGTTGAGTGGGAATTACTTGAAGGAAGCTTGTCTTCTCAGTGGATCCATTACTTATTAGTACAGTGTTCCTGCGATTTGAATTACTTTCTAAGGAAACATGAGGGATATGTTTTCTTTTTTTGTACACAAAGGTACATTGAAGCAGAGACAATAGGGCAGATAGGAAAAGTGACAATAAATGGGGGATAGGGGGAGAAAAGAGGGCAGACCTAGCAAATGCTAAGGGATAGAAAGCGGAGCTTAGGTTATTTCGTGGTAACAATCTCTATGGAGCTCAGTTCTGTTCACTTTCACACATGCAATGTACAACTGTTAACCTCCCCCCCCCAAACAACAAAAGAGTATGGAGCTCAGACTACACTATCTTTTGCAAGTCTATCTGGCAAGTCATTGGTCCCTTTAAAGATATGGTGAAAGGTGCACCCAATGATGCTCAGGAACAAAACTTTTCTGAAATTATTTGCTTGCCGCCAAGGTAGGTAGATTCTTTTGATGCCCAGTGAAATATATTGTTCGTCTCTCTCAACAATAAGTGGCAGTGACAACATTGTCACAAAGGGCCTCAACCCTTTGAGCAAGGTATTCCCCTTGGCTTGCTATGGAATCCTGAACCCCAACAGGCCTCGGAAGAATAGCATGAGTCACCCTGTATGGCTCATAAAGGTGCCACCCACCCCTGACAGACCTAGGTTACTTATCATGGTCTCATTGAAATGACTGTTGCTTAGGAGTAAACTTGAAACATCATTTCTACTGGTAAAGCTCAGAGCTGCCAGGATTCATTTTCATTATTCCTGCCATCATAGAATCTAATTGAGTTTTTTTTTTTTTCCTTACATCTCCTTTTCACCTGATTAACTGGCTTACATTCAGAAACTGTATGGCTTGTGCCTTATATATGCTTGAATGATGTTTGCATTCAACACAATATGGGGTGTAAATGCTGTCTATGTCCAGCCAATATTTCATAAACTGAAAAACATAATTTTGTGACCTTTCTAAGTACTTGACTGGAGTAAACCAGAAGATTAATACTCGTACTTGAAGTTAAGGCATTATCATTCATATTTACCTGCCTTTATTTGGCCAATGTACTTCGTAGTTCTTGTCCCATAATAACTGTAAACTAAGATGTTCATGATTGGTTTTGGACAGACCATTCAATATTTACCATCTCTTCTCAAGCGCATAGATCGATTAATGCAGTTTGACCGGTGAGTTCATTTCATTTTTATTTAAATTTCATCTGTTTTCATCTTTTGTTACTGATGTATACTCCTGTAGGTTTACACCTTGTATGATAGAATTAGAAGCAAATAAATTCATTTTCTTTACTTGTGGATTGAGACACTCCATATATTCACAATTTTGAGGAGTGTTGGTATGCCATTGCTTCAGGCTGATGCCCAGCTACAATGGCATCCTGACAATCAGCTGCATCCGCACACTGACACAGATTGCATTGACTCTGTCGGACTATGTATCTTTAGTAAGTCCATTGGAAAAGTTAGAGGATAGATATTGTTTTGTCTCTTTCAGATGGTTTATCGTAAGTTGTTCATTTGAGTAGCGATATGCTGTTACTACAATAGTTCTGATTCTCAATTGTGCAATCTTGATTGTGCAGGATCGTGTAATTGAGCTTATTAAACCTTTTCGAAATGTTGGGACAACAATATGGCAAGTTCGAAGTGAGGCAAGCAGGGCACTCCTCGATCTTGAGTTCCATAGTAAAGGCCTTAATGAGGCCCTAATATTGTGCATGAGATTTATAGAGGAAGAATCTTCAATACGAGGTTTGCACTTATCAATTTTATGATGTTCAGTATCTTTGATGTAGATATGATGCTGATACCTACCCAAAACTCATACACAAATACATGATTACTACTGAGATAATGTATGTGGTTTTCTGCTGTTGGTTATATGCTAATGCATACTTTGGTTGATTATGTATATATTGGTATATTCTGGTTAATGTATAAATGAATATTCTATAATCCAATGGATTGTGTAAAAACCATTGTCCATTGGGTCATCACCATCCACTGAATTGACTGAAGGTGATGTAAGGAGTTGAACCTACAAGTACAGGAAGGGACCACCACAGTGGATCCAGGTCTCTTCATCTCATCCATTCAGTGGATGATGATGACCAAATGGCTTATGATTTTTCTCCATTACATCAAATATATTGTTTTTGCGTAAATACGAGCAATACAACATATAAAACAATAGGATAGTTCAAAAGCAGTGTCATCACATGCTTTTTCTCAATACTTCGTCAATGAGTTGTTCTATTCTGATTCAGTTGTCAGCTTGAAATCAGGGATGCGACCATCATGATTTTGATTGGCTAATGCTGGTGAACCTTGATTGCAGGACAAGTGAAATTGACAGTTCATCTCCTCTACCTTTGTCAAATTAAGTGTGGCTATTCATATCCATACACTCTTGAGAGTTCTACACTTGTTGCCATGCTTCGTTTACTTGGAAGTCGGAGATCTTTCAACAATGTTTTCCTTCGGCACCACCTGTTCTGTGCTTTGCAAACTTTGGCAGGAAGGTGAGCATACTTGTGTGGTTTTCGTTCTTTATTTGTATTTTTTATTTTTTTCTGATTGGTAACAACTTGACATGTTTTTCAAATGAAAAATGTATACAAGCTATCTATACTTTCGTCACAAGTGGATCTACCCATACTGATAGTTTGGAGACAGGGGACTTATACTGCCATTTGATAAATATCGTTGAATTAATGTGCCTCACTTATAAATGTTTGGAAGTTTTCCTGTTATAAGCAATGGGTTTCATTTCTCTTGATTGGCCGGGATAAGTAGTAGCCAGCACTTATGAGAATGGGGGGAGGGGGGTCTTTTGTCCTATCCATGACATAGAAAATAATTCTTGTGATTTCATTTTCGTTGATGCAAGTCACATCTTTGACTATCCTTGGCAGTTTATGATACTGGTTAAGCCTTTACCTGGCCTAAGTAATATCATAAATTCTCAAAATTTGTAGTTAGCGTTTTAGATTTTTAAGTCATTAATTACATGGATAAAGAGTCTACTTTGGCCACCCACAGTTCAATAATTTGCCGAAATATCTTTGATTCTGCCATGCAAAATGTGGGTGGCAATATTGATCTTTGACTTCCAGATTTTCTCCGAAGTTTTTCAATTTATTGGGTGAATTACTGGGGGACATGGGTGGCCAAGACAGCCCACTCAGATAATTATTTTCATTTGTCCTGAAGTAAAATACTCCCTTTTGTTATTTGCACAACCCAAGACTTCTTTTTGTCTTCATGCTCTCTTTCTTATATCACTGGTAGTTTTAACCTTTTTAGCCTCTGCACGCAGGTGTCCAACTCTTTATGGGGTGCCAAAAGATCAAATACAACCCATTATGGAGATGGAGCCATCGGTTGACACGAAAACTAAACCAAGTCTCCTCAAGCTGAAGATCTCTCGACCCCAAGATCCCCTCCCCAATGTGCCCACCCTCTCCTCTGATGTCTTGCCCCTACCCGAAGTCACCATTATAGAACCAGATGCCATTTCCAATGGTAATGAACGCAAGGCACCTGTTGTAAAAATCAGAGTAAAACAGGGTGCAGCCCCAGCAGGTAGCAGCAGATTAGAGGATGAGAATGCAATGGAAACCTCACGGGGTGGGCAACCAAATGAGGCAGAGAGAGCAGGAAGCAGCTCTGTATCGGTAGATGCTCCTCTTAGGGTCGTGAATGAGCTGGTGAGTGTCCCTTGCCAAAACCTTGAGGAGGTGAACTCCTCTCATGAGCCTGGTTCTCGCATGAGTGCGAGCATTGGGGGCTTGAAATTCACTACTAATGAGGAGGAATTAGGCAAGGAATTGCAATGCACTGCTGATTCTAGAAAAGGGGCATCCCATTCTCCCATCTGCAAGTCCATTGAGGAAGTAACTCATGAAGTCTCTTCCCAGGTGCATGACTCTAATGGGGCCAAAGCAATTGCTGAAATCAGTCATGTTGTCTCTGCTCAGCTGTATGACTTGAACAGGGTGTCTGCTGTGGTAGAATGCCATGAATCTAGGGCAGTGGAGCAAGGGTCTGAGAAGAAAGGTGAGGATGAGCGCCACGAATCTAAGGTAGTGGAGCGAGTTTCTGAGGAGAAGGAAGACGAGGGCGTCAAATCCAGGGCAGCGGAGGAAGATTCTGAGAAGAAAGATGAGGGCCATGACTCTAGTGAAGTGCGGCAAGGTTCAGTGGAGAAGAAAGATCAGAGCCATGAATCTAGAGAAGGCCCAGAGGGCTCTGTGGAGAACAAAGATGAGAAAAAGGAGAAGAAAGAACATAAAAGGAAGAGAGAGAAAGAGAAGAAGCGTGATGATCCCGAGTATTTGGAGAGGAAGCGGCTCAAGAGGGAGAAGAAGAAGAGGAAGAAAGAGAAGATGGGCTTGGTAGATCACGTAACCAAGGCTTCCATGGCTGAAGTGAACCCACTATATTCAAAGGTTGAGCCAATGAAGAATTCGGAACCGACAAATTTGGAACCAAAGCTGAGTTTGGAAACCAAGCCAAATGTCGAGAGCAAAGGGGAGGTTTCAGGAGGGCCTGTACATAAGCTCAGGATTAAGTTCAAGGGTCGAAGCATCGGCCATGTACAGTGAGCTAGTCAAGTAGATTTTTGGATCTCATCGTAAGATAGGAGAAGTTGATTCACCTTCATCAAAAGGCTTCCATCTACATGATTTGTCCTTCTGGTTCATGGTTTATGGTGCATCCTTCTTGGTATATTGAGGTATTATTTGCAGCAAATGAAAGGGTCTATGGGGCAAGTGAGCTTTAGCATTAACAAATAGGCAAACCTTGTATAGAAACTAATTCCTAGGGACGAAAGCGTCATGGTTTTCTGAAGTGAGGTGTACGCTTTCAAGCATTTTTTAACCCATCGGACAAGATGTGTATTCCTAAAAAGGTGTAACATAAACAACTTAAAATGACCCATTCAAGGGAGTAATATGGTGCGCGCCGAGTGAATTATTTGTGTTTCCTTTTACTGAAGAATGCTATGAGCCCGCCCCTTAAAGCATCCTAGTCTCGAAGGTGTATTTGATTTGAAAATAGCCCTCAAAAACCAACCAAAAAAAAGGTAACTGGCGTGTTAAATGTCAACTTTTTACCGATTTTGTTCAAATGCTTGTTTTTTGTAATTGCGAACAAAAACATTCTCCTCCCCTTTAGCTCGGTGGGTGAAAAGTTTATGCAAAAGAATTTTACCCAATGCAACCTATTTCCTTTACGTGAGACAGGTTAAAGAAAAATTTAAGGTCCTCATCCTTATTAGACCATGGGATGATAGTAATATGAAACGAGAAAAGCTTATTTTTCTTAGGTTTTTTGAAACAGAGAATTTTGCTTTTTTGATATTTTATTTGTCTTCATTTGCATCATGCGGGCTGATCATTTCCTCAAGGGCTCATGATTGCACGAAGTCACAGCCAAACTAAGTTGTTGAACATTTCTGCAAGACTACACTGGACAAGTCAAATTTGGATTTCTTTTTTGTCAGATTTAAAAATATCAGTTTCGTACCCATTTCTCACTATGGTAAGGCAGTATCCTCCACAAATTTGTTCTATGTTATTTGCTATGACCTGGAATCAGATGTAAACTTCCAGTGATTTTCAAACAACGTCTATGAATTACCAATTTGATGTTGTACACATTCGATGAACCACCATTCTCTTAACTATCTACTGGTTGCAAAATTTATGGTTGATTGCTAATGAACCATCGACTATGGTCTCCACGAGAAGCCAACGCCTTTTCCAGATCTGTGCATATGGCCTTAAGGGTAGAATAATTAGCTTCTACATAAATCTCACTGGGTTGCCTTGACGGTTTCTCGCATGAACTTGAAGCAATAGGTCGCTGAATCTCATTCACATGCTGGGGTTTGAATAATAATTTCAGTAAAAACGATGGGTACATCTGGTTCCAGAAGCTTCTACCTGCAACCTGTTAGAAGACATGCTTTCATCAACGAGGTAGATGGAACCATCAGGTTTCAGAAGAGGCTTACTTCTGAAAAATTCGTTTCAAAATAGATTACAAAAAAGCGCCTTGGTAAAAAAACAGAGGCATGCTATTACGAGACCTTAAAAGTGCTTAGAGCCAGCTAAAAAAAAAAAAAAAAGAAAAAGAATTCTTTGGTAGTAAACGACAATATTTATGATCTAATTATATGTATAACAACATGAATTGATCTAAATTCTGCGGCTTTTGACCCTTCAAACTCTTTCAATTTAGGTAAATGCAAAAGTGAAAACTCTCTCAATATGGTTTGCTAGCTGTGACCTACATGTCAGCGGAGCCCCATTGCAGAGTGACTAATGCACATATCTTGAGTTTGTTATCAAGAGCCCATAGGTGACTTAAGACATGAATCCTTTAGTGAGCTGCTAGTTTTAAATTTCATAAATAAAAAATAATCATTTGGTTGGTAACACGAGCTTTAGGATTCATTTCAGTTCAGGATCAAATCATGCAGGCATTCATAGTGTAAGTCGATACTAGAGATACACAGATTTAGGCTTGTGAGAAGCCAGTAATGCTTTTATAGGATGATTTGATAGAGCATTATGTGGGGTAATGCGGGGTTGGTTTTGGAGGACGGAGTCAGTGTTGAAGTCTCTGCAATTGGGGGCAAGATCCTTAGAAATAGCCATCTCCAAAACCCAACCTATGCATGATGTCCAGAGAAGTGAAGAAACAGTGAAGTGCCTTCTGGATTCATTCTGATTATAGATGGGAAACATAGCTTATCTTCCTACACTTTATGCCATCTCATAATGGAGACGAAGTGTAAGACTCTGCCTCATCTAATCCCCTCACTCTTTCGGGCGTTTTCTCGAGAGTAATCAAATTGTCCAGAGAATTTGACAGTTGGCAATCCTTTGAAAATTTTGTAGGGAAAACAATAATGTGAATCAACATAGGAACTTGTAAGGGACAAGTCGGAGTGAGAGTGAAAGAGACAGGGACGGAATGAATGCTAAGCATATACATTGAAGCCATCTATCTGATCAGGGGGTTATGGAAGAGACCTCCTTTGGGAAGTTCGCTAAGTAACCCAGGACCAAAAATAGTGAAATGAAATAGGTTTGATACACATGGCTCTCAAAGGAAAAAAGAAGCAGAAGGGGAAGGGTCCAGTCCGTAGTTCATTTCAACTGCAAGTTCTATCAAGAGGTTGATTCACCAAGAGTGATATGATCTACTAGGTCAAATCCATATAATTTATGGGAAAAAAAAGACTAAAATCTATTATGCGCATCCCAGATCTATCAGGGAGGGGAGGTTAATTCCACAAAGAGTGGATAAAGCCAATGTGCTATTTGTAGAGTATCCTTGGTACTTGGACTGTAGATTTTCTAAGCACTATCCCTATGCGAAAGAAACAATTTTCGTCCTAAACTATTCAGTATCATGTTCAGGATCCTAGTTGGTTTAAGCTTTCAACAATTTTTATTTGCCTCTTAGGGAAGAAATTAAATTCGATAAACAGAAATCAAATTCATTTATGAAATCCATTTTTTAGAAAGCTGGACAAATTCCTCTTTGTATCAGGGTTTTCTAAAAAATTCATGCTCCTACAAAGGTTTTATTGCCTTAGTTTCTGATGCAATTACTTAGTTTCAGTAACATTTCTACCTTAGAAAATCCAGTTAGCTGATAAAGTTAATCAGAACAACTTCAACAGGAAATTAATCATCGACAAAATGATATTCATTGCCAGTACCTGAATATCCAGCCTCCACTCTATATTCTTAAAGGAAGGAGCATAAAGCAAGGGGCTCACAACAATATCTCTAATTTCTTTCGCCTTCTGAGAAAAATGGCTTGCCAAACATTGTGCAGAAGCTTTATCAAATTCAAGTTTCAAAAGAAACTCAGCCATATCGACATTAGACAAATTGGATTGAGCCCCAAAAAAAAAAATTTTACAGAGCATTTGAATTGCCTCTTCCACTGATTCCACAGTCACCTGTAGAGCATTAGCTGCTCTCTTATAACCTCTCTTTGTTGATTTACCAGTCAAGATTATATCGATGGCTTTGTCTACGAAATCTAGGGCAACTATCAACAAAGAGAGAGAAACGCATCATAAGTGATGGCCTTGTTTATTCCTTAAAAAAAAGCTCGGAGAGTATGGGCAACGGAGATATGTACCTGATGGTGGTGAAGATAAGAGGAAACGAGCACCACGGGGCACGACTGGATCAGAGGACATGGCGGAATAGATAGAGAGAGAGAGAGATCAGCTTAAAACCATTTGCTTTTACACGTAAAAGGAAATCCAGACTCAAAAACCCTGAAACCTCGATTTTGGAGTAGAGAGAGCGTGGATTAAAACCCTAAAGGCCCAGCTGGGATACTTAGAATTGGGTCTCGGAACTCATTTCTAAGGACATTTGTGCAGTTTGATGTTGGATATAAGATGGATTTTTAATTTCCGCTTGGATATTGTCCAATAGTGTGCTGCATGTCCGATATCGCCGTGGTGCCATACACATCTTAATGATAAAAGATACCTTCACTAAAAAGTAAAGATACCCTTGAAATAAAAAAGATTATGTTAACCACAAACCTCGATTTTGGTGTAGAGAAAGCCATTTCTAGGGACACTTTGTCAATTTGTAGGTTGGATACAAATTCGAATTTTAATTTCCTCGTGGATATTGTGAATTTTAATTTCCGCATGGATATTATCCACTAGTGTGTTAGGATATCAAAAATACGTTTAATAAAAAAGATTTTATTCTTCGCATGAATATCAAGAAAAGCTTTCTACGTTCTCCCTACAATATAGAAGTTTTATGTACCCTTCATCCAACCGTCCATTTTTTAATGGAGGGCTAAGATTGCCCCAATCACAATGTCACGTCTCTACATTGTTTTATTTTTAATTTTTTTTTATAAATTGTTTTGACACCAAATTTTGAACGTCCATTCTTATATTAAACTCGCACTAACGAAATATAAAAAAAACATATTTTCAATCAAATAAAATGACCAAAATACCTTTAAAATTTCAAGGGGTATTTTGGTTATTATTTTTATCGAAAAATTATTGTTAATATTTTTTATAGGTGCGCCCCAATGAGAAGATGTCACGTACCAAATTTCATATTAAAAAAATTATATTAAAAAAACTAAAAATAAAATACTTTGAGACGTCGGATCTAAGATCAATATTAAAAAAACTAAAAATAAAATAATTTGAGACATCGGATCTAAGATCAAATGGTGAGTGGCTCTTTTGATAAAAAATGGATCGTTAGATGGTAGGGAGAATATAGAACTTCTACTAAATAAAGATTATATTAAGGTGCTCACACTACATAGCATTTTATTTGTACTAGGGTATATTAAGGTGCTCACACTACATAGCATTTTATAGGGTATATTAAGGTGCTCACACTACATAGCATTTTATTTGTACCATGCTCAGCATACTAACTAGGGGTAGCAACGAGTTGTGTCCCATTGGACCCATACTCAGCAACGACTCGTGTCCCATTGGACCCATACTCAGCATTTTATTTGGAACCATAGAGTCGTGTCCCATTGGGTATTTTATTTGTACTAGGGGTAGCAACGAGTCATGTCCCATTGGACCCATACTCAGTGGACCCATACTTAGCATTTTATTTGGCCTATTTATGGAATGGATGGTTCAAATCTCTCACCCCACAAGTCATATTTGATCAACGGTCCATGTTCAATTTCATAAGAAGAGGCAAGCTTGGGAAAACCCTGAAAATAACCTAATCTTGTTCAAGCATATAAAAAATGGATTGTCTCTATCCAAAAACCGTACACCTTATCTTTCTATCTTTATCTCTTTAAAAAATTTCTCTCTCTATTTCATCCCTCTAATGGAGGATTTAGAGTCGGTCTTTGAGACGAAATGATTTTAGAGCGCATTTTTTTATTTCAATTGGAATTGGTCCCAGAGTTGATTGAAGTATCTCAAAATTTATTATATCATAAGAGTTCCCTTAACGATGTTTTTGTGGGAGCTCAGACCAGATTTGTCTTTCTGTTAATATGGATTGGTCTGGCTTATTTCTGTTAACATTCTATAGGGCAACTTATATTAAAAAAAAAAAATTTGTAGAAAAGGAAAATATTAGCATGGCTTGACTTTTGACAAATGGTGGTTGTTTTATCAGGAGGTTGAATTTTTGGGTGGTGGTCGTCCTTTTTAACTGAGGTACACATTGAAAAAAGATTGGCATTGAAGTGCATGGATGATTTTAGAACCCAAAGTGACTCTCTCTATCTCTAAAATTCTCCCTTTCTCACTCTTTAGATCTTCTTCTCTCATTCCTCTTCTTCTATTATGTCATATATTTTAATTGGGTCGACCTTGACCTGGAGCCGACTTGACAAGGTCCAAAAATGGATCTACCCCTCTAAAAAAAGATTTTGTCCTCACTTTTATCCTCAAAATCGTTACTTGAGTAAATAGTGGTACAAGGCAAATAAATAGTGGTACAAGGCTCGGATTTCATCTTCTCGCTCCCACGTTGATTCTTCCCTTGCTCCCACCCACGTTGCTTCGTGTCCCATTGAACCCATACTCAAACCCGAATATCGCTTGTAGACCCATACTCAAACCCGACTATCGCATTGATTCTTCCCTTGCTCCCACATTGATTCGTGTCCCATTGGACCTATACTCAAACCCAAATATCGCTTGTAGACCCATACTCAAACCCGACTATCGCTTGTAGACCCATATCCACCAGATATAAAAATAGTACTCGTACTTGAGAGAATACTCAAGGTCCGGGACCCAAGACCCAGATCTATACTCAAGCCTTGCAACCTTCTCTAATGTGTTACTCTCCCACCCCTTTTAAAGCACTTGCACCCATCACTGTGTGTCCCTCTTCGATGTGGGATTAATCCGGTAGTGGTGGAGAGGGGGGGCGGATTTAGAGAGAGAAACGAGACTGAGAGAATGGGAGATGCATCTAATAGAAAGAAAGAAAGTAATGCGAGGAAAAAGAGAGTTGAGAGAGACTGGTAAGTAGTGAAATAATTTAGATGAGAGATTTTGAGAGCTGATTTGGTCTAGAGCGAGATGGATAGGGTGCCTGAGTTGTTTCGCTAAAGTGAGACAAAGTTTATGAGAGAGAAATCCCTAGATTTTAGAGAGAGAGAATTTGTGAGAGAGAAGTGATCTTAGAGATAAAATTTATAGTTCACATTTGCCGGTATAAAGGGCCAGCTTTTGGGGCTGCAAGAAAGTAGTTCCATTCTTTCCTGTTAGTTTCTGCGACTTTCCAGCCATGATAGAGAGCCAGTCCAGTCTGGTTATGGAACTGTCCCAGGTCCATCAAACCTTCTCTCTCTATCTCCATTAAATCCATTCTCGACCTGAATGAAAAAAAAAACACAAACCCACAAACAATAAATCATGGGTTTTGAGTTTCAACAAAGTAATGTTGGAATTGCTATTTCTCGTAGGAACAACAGCCCAAGACACTCAGAACCCAAACCAAAAGAACCACTCATTCAAAAGAGGAAATGGCAATAACTTGGATTCGAAATCCAATTGGAATCACCAAGATCAGAGCACAATTCCTCTAGAGTTCATGAGGAAGAAGGGGAGGCTTTTTCGGAGAACAGGAAGCATCTCTCTATAGTTTCTCAAAGATCGTTTTTGTACAAACATGATAATTGAAAAATGAAAACTCATTTCTTTCATATGGAGGTATTTGAGTAGAAACTAAGCTTACCAGTGTGTGGGATTAATCCCACATCCATGAGGCATATAGAGTCACAAGGGTGTAAGCTCAATAAAAAAGATGAGATAGTTTATAATAAATTAAAAATTTAGATCCGAGTACTGTTGAGTCGGTATAATAGAATTGGTTTATCTTTTATTGGTTCCAATCTGTACTTGTGGCTTTAACTTTAATTTATACTCAACAAATTTTTGACACTAATATTTTATAATATAATATTTTTTAAAAAATGATATTCTTGGTTATACTAGTATTTTATAATATAATATTTTTTAAAAAATGATATTCTTGGTTATTAGGAAGTTAGCCTCATGTGGATGACGTGATGTCACACCTTTATTTTATAATACAATATTTTTTAAAAAATGATATTTTTGGTCATTAAAATGTGGATGATGTGATGTCACACCCTTCTTAATAACAAAAAATCAGATGTCATATATTTTCTAATAACAAAAAATACTTATAAAAAAAATGCTTAATATACAAAACAAGAGTATACATGTATCTAAAATTTGTTGAATACAATTATAAAATATTTTATAGTATGAGTACCCTAA
Source organism: Amborella trichopoda (assembly GCF_000471905.2). Next base: position 1,058,548 of record NW_006494904.1, read on the forward strand.
CATAACCCTATATGAATTATTCTATAGTGTGAACACCATAACATGACCCTATATGAATTGCTCTATAGTATAAGCACCCTTTAACAACTCGGATTCTACTCGGGTCTAGGGTTTTAGACCTAGACTCGAACTTGGATTGGGTTAACCTTTTGAGTTGTCGGCTCGACTCAACCCGATTGCCACCCCTAAGTCGTGTTTGGACGTAGATCGAAACCCAGACCAAGTAGGGGTCGAACAATATTTTAATCTAAATCTAGACCTTGTAAGATGAACATGACTGGGTTAATACCCCTTAGGAGCTTAAGGTTCAGACTAAAGAGAGAGTAGAGTGAGAGACAAATGCATGTAGAGCTAGCAACGGGCCAGCCCAAGGGCTCCGGCTTAGCCCAACCGAAGGCCTTATCAGGTTCGTGCTAAGTTGGTCCTGGCTATTTAAGAAACAAAATAAAAAGATTAAATAAATAATGGCGCTGGGCAGACCAAATTGGCCCAGGGTCACCCATCCCATCTTAGTGCTACATTTGCTAGGCACGCGTAGCTTTTGCGTTTCTTAAAACAGTCATTGTATTAATGTTATTATCGTCGCACCCAAAAATAGAGATTTTCTACAAAGACACTATTTATCTTTTGTATATAGAGGTCATAATGGGTGGCTGTTAGAATGCCATTGAATAGACACAAAATTATATATAAAAAAAAATCTTATGTACTTCATGACTTATCCCAAACCATTCAACTTGACATCAAAGTGAGAATGATTATAACCCCATTGTACAAAACATAAAAAGAAAAGTTTATAGAGAGTCGAGGCTCTAAATAATCAAAATTGAACCTACCTCAAAAATTTCATTAGAATAGGTTGTTTTGATGCTCAAATATGTTCAAATTGATTATCTCGACATCAAGATGCATAGATATGAGAAAAAAAATGGATTTCAAGTTTTGAAAATAGTGTATTTTGTAACGCATTTTTAGATTGTCAATTTTAAAAATTTTCATAGATCTACGTTATTTTTGAAGCTTTAGACTTTATAAATAAAGATAAAAATATATTTTAAAGTTATCACAAATATTTTAAGAATTAAAACCACATTTCTCAACACTATCAATTAAAACCATATTTCTCAACACTATTTGGAGATAGGCTCTAATTTGAATGTTTAGAGCCTAGGCTCTATACAAACCTCAAAGATAAGTGATATGTCTACAATCCCCAAAATAGTAGTGTCGCCCATAACTTCAATGGTAAGAATCACAATTCCAGCAAGTAAACCCATACACGCATGGGGTAAAAGTGAAAAAATGATTTACAAATGTGTGTACTTTCAGAAAATTATCCGTTCCCAGTTTGATATCGTGGTAGATTATTGCACAGTGTACGACAAGTTGCACAATTAAGAACGTAAGAGATGGAGGTCTTGAATCATGGAAGAGTGTGACTGCATCAGCCCAGACCCAACCTTGGATTTGTCTTCCTTTCTCTGCAAACTATATACATATATATATATGGAAAAGTAAAAAGCGAAAACATGGGAGCAGTCAGTTTTTTTGCAGAGCTCACTTTTCTCTCTACATGGCCATGGGCATGGAGAAATCCCCAAACTTAGGTGAGTTTAAAGGCTTGTACGTTTTTGCAGCTATTTACCCAGGAACATGATGAATTTAGCGGTTGAATCTGTAGATTTGAACCCACTAAAAATGAAATACAAAAAACCCTAGATTTGATAACTCGCAGAAGCTGGTTTCTCTTTGAGAGGGGCGAAAGGTTTTGATATTGCAAATTAGGGTTTTTTTTTTTTCTTTTTTTTTTTTTTGTTGTTTTGATTGAGCTTGGATTGAGATGGAAAAGCTGGGAAGGCAGCTTTCTGTTCAGGATTGGGAGACAATCATGGAGGATTTTCAGTCAGGGCCTGTTAAACAAGAGAAATGGTTGGCTCTGTATCCTCGTCTTACCATTCTTGAACTTGCTTTGTTCAATGTATTGAAGAAGGATTTCTTGCTTAAATCGCATCTGGTTGTGTTTATGGAAGAATTCTCTGAAATTTTGATCCCAGAAGCTGACGTAGACGAGGGTTTGGGCAGTGTCCTAGAAGCTTTAAGAGCTCTAGTTCAAGCTCCAGTTGATGGAGTCTCTGTAACATATGCTTTGAAGGAGCAAATGATGGTCTCTGCAACTTCAGTGGTAATTGTAGCTGATGGCCTTCACAAATCATCACGTCGGTTGGGAGCTTTAGCTGAGCTTTTGCTCACTGTGATTAATAGGCCTAGTTATGGGGTTGATAGGCAAACAAGAGGGGTTGCTTGTGAGTGTTTGAGAGAGCTTGAGAGGGCTTATCCATGCCTATTTTATGAGCTTTCAGGCCATTTTTGGGCCTTATGCCAAAGTGAGAGAACCCATTGTGCACAAAACTACATTCTCTTGTTGACCCATCTGGTTCATGACATTGTTTGTTTGATGGGGAATAATTCTCGATCAAAACCCAATTCACCTTCTCCTCTGTCTCTTGCTTCTTCCCTTCTCTCTATTACAAACCCAATTGTCCCTTTCAATGTACCAAGCTTTTTGGTGGCTTCAATCCCCGGAGAAGAATCAAATTCAATACCTTTCAGAGAGCTATCATCTTTGAATATAAAGGAGCTTCGAAGGGTCATGGCTTTCCTTTTGGAGAGGCCTCAGATTTTGACTCCTAGTGCAATGCTTGAATTTGTGTCAATGCTTATACATGTTGCAGTGGCTCTAGAGCTTCAGGTCTCTCTATTGAAGGTGCAGTTCTTTGGCCTTCTTTACTCCTATAACCCTCTCCTATGGCATGTTGTTCTTATGCTGTATTCGCATTTCTCAGATGCTTTTGATGGTGAAGAGAAAGAAATCGCCCGGCGTCTCGTTCTTATATCGAAAGAAGTACCCGAACAACTTGTTTTCCGCCTTCTCGTGGTTCATTGGCTTTTGGGTCTCGAGGTTTTGTCTCTGGAGAGGGAGAGGAGTCACACTGTGGTTCCAATGGCCTATAGTTTTTACCCTCCTGTTTTTGATCCATTGGCTCTGAAAGCTCTAAAATTGGATGTGCTTGCCTACTGTGCGATATGTGTTGAAGCTTCTCTCTCTAGCGTGAAGAGAGGGGATCAACAACCTGGTTTGGAGGATCAAGGTTCTTCAATGAAAGAGGAGCTAGGAATTTCTGGAAGGAAAATGTTTGAAGCTGGTCTTATATGCGTCTCGTCATTTAAGTGGTTGCCACCAGGGAGCACTGAAACCATGGTAGCATTTCGTATGTTCCATAAGTTTTTAATAGGAGCTGCATCCCAGGAAGCAATTAATTCATCTGATACCATGGCTTCGACATCATGCACGAGCTTTTGTACATTACAGGTACTCTGTGTGTGTGTGTGTGTGTCTTATGGTAATTGAGGTACTAGAGTATATGTTATTGGAAACTGAAAACATGAGAGAGGAAGAAGGGTATTGACTATCGAGGTTCTTTATATATATATATATATATATATATATATA
>NW_006494904.1:1069039-1081490 GCF_000471905.2 Amborella trichopoda
ACTACACCAACGAAAGGTAGGTCGTTAACCTACTTTACTTTCGGTCGACTACTTTACCTTACCAACTACGTCACAACCAAACGAACGACACTACTTACTTCCTACTACCCCTCCCTCCTCTCTCTCTCTATCTCTCTCTCTATTCTCTCTCTCTCTCTATCTCTCTCTCTCTTTCTCTCTCTCTCTCTCACGCACACATATACTAACTTGGAGACATGAACACATCGACCCATGTACCCCCAATGGATTGTGCATGCAGAACTCTCTCTCTCTCTCTCTGTCTCTCTCTGTCTCCCCAGCCTATGATCCACCCCTCCACCCTGTACAACTACAACATTTTCCTGAACTCCTGCGTCTCCTTTTTTTCCATATCTCTCTACGGATGCATTAGTAGCATGTTCAAATGTCTTCTTGTGTCTGTCTGTCTCATTGACGAACTGACACCCACACACCCATACTCCATTCAATCTATAGGTAGAATATGTCTATGTCAATGGAGGAGGGGCTTTGATGTCAGTTCCTTCTCCCAATGGCCAAAGCTAAGAATTTGAATAGCTAAACTTATCAATGCTTAAATTTCCAGCATTTGTTGATGCCAATGCTTTTGGCTTTGGATCCCTGCTTAGGAGTGGTTCCAATAGAAATTCTTATGATTTATATTTTATGTTATCCTCCATCCTCTGAACAAGGGGTCAAAGATGCTGAATTTCAGTTTCTCCAATGGAAGTTTCTAAAAGAAGATGCTTTGTTAGTCTTCAAAAATGGTGAAATGGTATAAGGGCTTCTCAGCATGAGTCTAATAGCTACTAATTAACTGACCAAACTAGATACCTGCACAGTGGTCCATGCACCTATAGAATAGAAACCTAAAACCTAAAATGGGAAGCTTTGATGAGATCTGAAGAGGTTAGGCTTTAGAAATTTAAGCTACAAAAACTAGTTCTAGGAATTCCTAAAAATGTATTAGAAAACATGTTATTAGATCTTTCCAACTTGCTAAATTCATACTGTGCTGATATAAACTGCATTCATTATAAGAAAGAAAAAATCCATCATTCCCTACTTTAAAGTTGATTAAGTTAAATTAAGTTAGGGCTAATTTGACGCAAGTAAAAAGAAAATGTACCAAGATTGAATTTAGTATAACATTGTGAGATGGATTCCTGTAGGTGGCAGAACATTCACTCTCAGGCCTGATAGCCTCAAAGAAGGGAGGTGTGCCTAGTAGTCGCTCAAGGAAAGAGGAATCACAGGTCCAAGTCGAATTGCGTGTTGAGCGTACTCAGATTAAAAACTAAGGATACTGCATGTTGAGCGTACTCAGATTAAAAACTAAGGATGTGGCTCTCGCTCATGATATCGATGAAGTACATCTATGGCTCAGCCAAAAAAGCTCTCGCTACCACTCAAACAGAAGCTCCTCTTGCTCTCCAATTCCTAGGTGAACTTTTCCATATCCGTCTTGGGGTTGATGCCTATTCAAAACTCAAAACTCAAGCTCCTAAGTTCTGAAACCTTCCAAACCTTCTGACAGGATCCTCCCACCTAGCATCATGTGAGAAAGTGGCTTGCATTAGGCCTAGTTAAAAACTCAAGCTACTCAGCTACAAGGTCAGGAAGCCACGGAAGGAAGGCGAGCAAGCCGGTATGGAAAACCTAGCACAACGTTTATGCAAAGTTCTTGGAATCTCATGTACCTTTCCTTAGGACTCCTTATAAAAGGAACTGCCAAAGTCTCTAGTATTTTCTCAGATTTTTTTCCTGTTATTTTGAAGGTGAGTTAAAAAGCCATAAGATCAGCCTAAACTTGGCAAGATTGTATAGGAAATTCTGTCAAAATTGTTGGCAAGATTGGAAGATTAAACCTGGCAAGATTGTTGGCAAGATTGGAAGGTTAACTTGTATTATCTTCAAACAAGCATGATGGTATATACAGTGTTAACACTGAAGGAAACTCACCATTTATATACGCAAAGGAATCAGCAAGAAAGGAAAAGGAGGGTTGAAAGTGCAGACAAGCAGGGCCAACTCCTGGAGTTGTTGGTGGGCGAACAACAGTGAGGCTACGTGATGAGAAATTGCTCAACCACAAAAGCCAAATTTGAGCTGCCATCCCCCCCCCCCCCCCCCCCCTTCGCCTCCCCCACCTAAAAGAAAAAAAACAAAGAAGAAACGTTAAAAGCCAACAGCTTTCCCATAACAAATCTGGAGATTTCCTAAGCATCCTGCAACTCCATAGACACCCACACAACTTCCTAGGCAAGTTATGACTCCTATGAACTCTCAACACAACACAACTTTCAACCTATTTAATTCTTAAAACATTTTCCATGTTTCACACTCATCTATGCATTAACTCTTTTTCGGCCTCATTCTGAAAAAAAAACTCTCTTTCGGCTTCTCTTCATAAGTAAATTGCATAAAAACTAGTATTCCATGCTGGAAATTATAGGCCCCATGCTGAGATGGACTTGTGGGGCCCATCAACTGCCCACGCCTAATTTGTCCATGCTGTACCTTTATCACTAGGCTTGTGAATACTCATTATTTTTTTAAAACCCACCAATTTGAATCGAGAATCGGCCAGGACCGAACTGGTTTTGAGAAGATATTGGTGCCAGCTTAACTTATCTAATGTTTTCTTAGGTCCCCTCAACCCCCACCCCCTCCCCCTCCCCCTCCCCCTCCCCCCTCCCAAAAAAAAAAAGGAAAAAAACCCTTCTCTTTCTTTCGATAAATTTTTTCTGATCACTGATTTGGACCGATCCAGATCCGCGATCCGGCAATCCCACACAGATTTATGGGCTGGACTATCCAACCCACCAATCCAGGTCTCGAAAATGTTAGATCTCGTGATTGGATCTCAACCATTGTCCTGAATGACTCCTAGATTAGAGTCACGTACTAGCGTAGTGCATGTAACATGACCTTACTGTGAAACAGAACCTTATGTTGTAATATGACATTCCCAAACTAGATTGAATCTAATGTCCTTTGATAATGCTGAAGCACCCCTTATTTAGTTCAAAACTTGGCCATCTCTCTTTATAAATATTTTTAAATGCTTTTGTGGTGTTACATGAGAAGCTTAATCCTAAACGGCATTAAACTTTTATGTTCTTTAGCCAGCTTGGAACATTAACTATATTCATGAATGGAGATTATATTGAAAAGGTGAAAAAATGTGGTTTTAGTTTCGTGGGAGAAGAAATTCCCATTTTTCAAGTAAGTGGGGAAGATAAATGGGACCTATTCACTAAAAAAGGTATACATGTGACCTATTCATGAGTAGCCGGATAGCATCAAAGAGTTATCATGAATCAATTGTAGATAAGGGGTATTGATAAATTGTGTGGTACTTCCAGATTGGCCCTTAAGATAGATACTTAGAACTCATTTCTTCCTCTCCTTGGACATATATAATGGGGTAAATGAGTTATCAGTTTCAAAAGGTCTTTGAAGAGTCATTCCAGCTTGAGACAAGCTTCTTTTGGAGCAATAAATTGGAAAGTTCCATAAGAATCTAGTTTACTCTTAAGGATATCCAAATCTGTTACGCTAAGTTAACAAACCTTTGGGATATTGGAGTGCTTAACTATAAAGGTCATTCTGATGAGCAGACACATTACCAATAAATGGAAGTTATTTATGCCAGCTATGGACCACACATGGTCTCCTTTTCAATTGTGGCAAACTGAATAAGAACCTTTTATTTCAGATCCGGTATATACAGATCAAGGGGAGTGGTTCAACACGGTTTGGAATTGATCTGGCTTTTTAAAACTGAAATTTGTATGAACGAGGGAGGCTATAGATTCAAACTCAAAACGCTTGCCTTCTTTTTGGTCTATAGGTTTTGGCCTGGTGGCAGAGATCCTGTTTGTAAGCAGGAGGTCAAAGGTGATCTTTGAAGTTTGTGTACGAGGTTGACTTACCACTTTTTTGTATGACTAACTGTATGCACTGTTCATGTTACTTGTATCATACTTGTATCATAGTATATGTCTGTATTTATTTTATGTATACTTAGAAAGGAAATGAAATTAATAGAGCTTTTCTTGAAGACATAGCTACATTCTATTTTATTGTCCTTTAAGAATGATCTTGATAAACATATCTTAGAATATATTTGTCTTTAGACTCAAAAACAATTTGGAATGCTGATATCTCGCATCTCAAGGATAATAAAGTAATAAAGGCCCTGTTTGGATGTACCCATTTTAGCCATAGCGATAGAATTGCCTGGTTCCTGTGTCTGAGTGTGTGGTCTGCCAAGCTGGCATGTGTGAACCCATGTCTTGTGTGAAACCATGTCTTGTTCACGACGCAACCTAAGCAATGAACCCTTGCTTGTTCTTAAAATTTTGCCAATAGGCCCCATTTGGCCTTAGGGTAAAAGACAAAAAATCTCTTGTCTCACTTTCATCAAATATGTGGATATGGTTCCACTTGATTATGACTGCTGAAGAGCATCTATTTTCGTGTAAAAACAACTAAAGATAAAGCTTGGATATCACTACAGAATGATTGAATATAAGAGTTCCACAAATACTCAGCTATGCTCACGCATAACTTGATTGATAACATGTAGCACTTAAAATCGTAATTTCTGATATACGTCTTTTTTAGGAATTTCCATAAACTCATTCTCTTAATTTTTTTTGTCTCTTCTTGCTTGAGGTATCTAGTTTTCATCATTGTGCGGGCAAAGTGGCGAACAAATTGGATTTATGTGCCATGGTGCTTTAGGTGTATGAATGCTAAAATTTTAAGTGTGGATGAATCTCTTTGATCAAGGTATCCGTGGCATCTAGATGTACTTGAACGCCGGCGGGAAAAAGTATATATGAATCCTGAAAGGAAAAAGTCTATATAGAGCCAAGGCTCTAAAAAATCAAATTAGAGCGCACCTCAAAAATTTCACTAGAAGAGTTTCTTTTGATGCCCAAATATCCTCAAATTGATCATCTCGACATCAAGATGCATGGACATAAGAAAAACTGAATTTCAAGTTTTGGAGATAGTGCATCTTGTAATGCATTTTTGGACCGTCAATTTTCAAGATTTTCATAGATCTGCTTGATTTATACTATTTTTTAAGCTTGAAATTTTATAACTAGAGATGAAAATAAATTTTAAGGCTATCACAAAGATTTTCAGTATTGAAACCACATTTCTCAACACTATTTGAAGGTGGGATTTACTTTGATTGTTTAGAGCCTCGGCTTTATACAAACCGCACCCTATAATTATGAACTCATATGATTAATACAACACTTCATTGTTCCGCCCTATAATCAATAGAATTTCCCGTAGGTGTTCAAGCACATCTAGAGGCCACGGAGATGCCTTTATCATAGAGATTCATCTCTCCTTCTGGGTCATCACTCCTAAGCAAGGGGCCTTTGTTAAAGACATGTAAATTCGGCGCCTTGGTGGCAAACAAATGTATTCACTCCAGGTCTCTTTCCACGATCCTGAGGGTAGCAGTTAAAGTCGACAGGGAGAAGGCTTACGACCATGTCGACTGCAATCTCTTGGATGAAACCCTTCTTAGGATGGGGTTCGGTAACCATTGGAGGAATTGGATTAGAGATTGCATCTCCAACCCCTACTTTTCTGGCCTCATCAATGGATCCCGTAAGGGCTTTTTCCCTTCTTCAAGAGGCCTTCGGCAAGGGGATCCCCTCTCCCCCTTCCTGTTCTTAGTGGTGGCAGAAGTGTTTAGTAGGTCCGTAGAGAGATTGCACCTTTGCAGCCTCCTAGAAGGGTTCGAGAAGGCAAAGAGGTGGCCCAACCATGTCTGACCTTCTGTACGTCGACGATACCCTCTTATTTTGCAAAACCAATTCCCAACAAGTGGATTCTCTTTTGCTGTTCCTCAAGTATTTTGAATGGGCCACTGGCTTTAGGGTCACTTTGGCCAAGTCCAAGATGATAGTTGTTGCTGCCGAGGGTTCTCTGATCTCTTCCTTTGCGGACCGTTGGGGCTGCCAAGTAGAACTTACCATCTACCTACCTTGGCCTGTCTCTCTGTCCTGGACTCCCTAAAAAACAACTGTGGAGTCATTTAGTGGAAAACTTCGATAGAAAGCTGGCCAGATGGAAAGGCAGATTCCTATTTCCAGCAGGTAGACAAACGCTCATTAAGGCCACCCTATCTAACATACCCATCTATTAGATGTCCCTCTTTCTCATTCGTGCCTATATAGCCAACTGCCTCGAGCAGTTCATGAGGAATTTCTTGTGGTCAGGCTAGGGTGAACGTAACAAATTCCAGCTCGTCTCTTGGGATAGGGCGGGTCAACCAAGACACTGGGAAGGCCTGGGTATCCATAATCTCAGAACCAACAACCTGGCTTTGCTGGGTAAATGGTGGTGGCAATTCCTGACTCAAGAAAACCATCTGTGAGTCGAGGTGCTCTAATACAAATACCGCTGCCTCCAACGTCCCCATCGGTTGCCTGTTGCCTCACATGCCAATAGGGCCTCTGGGGTATGGAAATCCTTCCTTTGTTCTCTCAACCTCTTCAAGGCCCGAATCTGCATGCATTCAGAGTCAAACAACTGGGTCAGATTTGGGCAAGACACGTGGCTGGGCAATGCTCCTCTCAAGGATCCATTCCCTCTTCTCTTTCAGGTTACGCTCAATTTGGAAGCCTCAATAACTGATCTCTTTACACTCCAAGGCTCTTCTCGCTCTTAAAGCCCCAGCTTCCGCAGGCCCTCAAACGATACTGAAACTGAAGAGTTGCTCCATCTTCTCTCCCACTTAGGTGAGGATCAATTTATCTGGTCCCAATCTCCCTCCGGTCTCTTCACTGTCTCTTCATTCTACAACTCTCTCCATATCCCCCCTCCTCCCCCTCCCTTTCCCCTCTATTGTCTTGAAAGCCTGATTCCCCTTTATTCCCCCCAAAGTTGAGTTTTTCACCCGGATTGCTCTATCAGAGAGGTCAATAATAGTTGACCAGATACAAAGGAGGGGATTCCCCATCCACAACGGATGCATAATGTGTTCTGTAGAGGAAGAAACCAATGGTCACCACTTCCTCCACTGTGAGGTGGCTTTCACTCTCTGAGGAGACAATCTTCACTAATTCCATTGGCAGTGGGTGATTCCAAATTCCATCCCCCACCTTTTTCAATGCCTCCTTTCAACCATGTGGCCGAAAGCTGGGAAACTGTTGTGACGTGCATTGGTCGACCTTAAGGGTTATTTGAACGGAGTGTATAACATAATTTTTAAGGGGGAGAGGAACTCCATCGAAGCTCTCTTGGACAGATGCACATCGATGGTTATTCTTTTGGCCAAGAATCAAGATGTATTTTGGCACTTAGCACATGCGGACTTCCTCCTCCATTGGCAGTTATTCCTGCAGTTGAGGCCAGCTCGTATCCCCAGAGCTTTCCTCTGGCGACCCCCGGATATCGGCCAATGTATGTTTAATTTCGGCAGCTCTTCACTCGGCAACTCAGGCCCAACCGGCATTGGAGGCATCTTCCAGAATCACCTCGGTTCACCTTGTCCCCTTCTTCCAGACCCATAGGTGCCTTAGCGTTGCTTCATGGTCTTCGCACCTTCAACCGCTCCTGGGGCTCAACCCTGGTTATCGAAGGGGACACGAGCAATGTAACCTCCTGGGCTTCCCGTTCCTCACCTAGTCCCTGGCAGCTGGCTCACATTTTTGATGAGATTGACCACATTTCCAGGCCTTTCATCATTGCTTGACAACACACATGGAGAGACGCTAACTCTACGACAGATACCCTGGCAAAGGCAGCTGCATCACAACCACAAGGCGTGGCATCATCAGCCTCGCGCTGAGTTCCCTTGAGCCTCATTTTTGTACTATTTGTGCTTATGTAAAGCGATATTTTGGCCCGTCTGGCGAGGGTATTTTTTGTACAGTGCATCCATTTTGTAGGGTGCCAATTTTTGTATATCGTTTACTTCTTTAATACAATGTTAACGTCAAAAAAATTATGAACTCATATAACTTAAAATTCTCAAAGGTGTTTCATTTTTCAATTTATACTTTTGACTCTAAGAGAGCTCATGCTTTTGATTTGATTTTGAGATATACGCTCCTTTATTCCTAAAAGTATTGGCTTACATGGGGGAGCAATGTTGACATTTGGTCTTCACTCCCTTCTCGGAAGGAATAGGAGACGCACACGAACTGCTGGCCTACTTATGTTTGGTAGCTGATGGCTTGCATTATAGCCAGGGTTTTTCAAAGCACTTCAAGTGCGTCATAAAAAGGATTTTGAATGTAGGTAAAGTGCATTATAGACAGGATGTGTATGATATACCATCCATAGTTAGCGCATCCACCCTTCGATCTACTCAACTGATGGTAAAGATGAACCACAGTTTTTACTGAACCACAGTTTTTACAGACATGGATATTAAATGGAACTACGTTCCAGTTACTCTCGGGATTTATGATGGATGTTCAGCTGTGTATGTTGTATTTCATATGGGGGAGGGGCTGATATTAATATCTTGTGGTTACCATATGGGATTATGAAATCGGAAAATAAAGTGGTCTGAACATTTATTTTTAAAAATTACTAAATGATGGCCGTTAGGGGAATACTGCGTTGGGAGGAACTTCTGACGTAAATGAGGTTAGAGGTCATAGATACATTTGTAAGATTATGATATTTCAAGTAAATTAGGCTAGATGTCAGATACATTTGTAGGATTATGATATTTCAAGTGGAAGAAGCTTTGATAATGATGAAGATAGGAAAATGCTTTCGGATTAGATGGTATCCAATTAGAGGTTGGAAGTGCGTGGGAGCAATGTTTGTTTGGATTGGATTGGTGACCAAACCGATGAAGGCACTTGCATCGGGTGGACCGCCTGAACCATACCAGTCGGACTGGTCTAAGAAATTAATAATTAACAAAAAAAAGCTAAATAATAAAAATTGAGAAAAAAAGAGAAAAGCATGGAAAGACCATGATAAATCTAAAAAATAAATAAAAATGCAAAAAATATTAGAAACAAATATGACTCTTCAAGCAATAAAGAAATCCTCATTAATATTACAGTAATTCAAATTTGTAAAGAAAAAACCAACTTTCTCTCTAACTAAAAGGAGAAACAACTCAAAATCTCTATGAAAAATCACTTCTCTACAAGAAACAAACCTCTTCGGGGGTCTAAACGAGGCGTCATTTCTCTCCATATGAAGCTCTCTTATTTAAGAATAAACCTTGCAAACCTTGCATTTGATGCTCATGAGGCCCTGCCTCCCTATCTCTCTAGAGAAACCACCATTCCCATATGGTGACCTAACTTGCGCATACCAATTCTCAAAAGACTGAGAGACGTATCCAAGAGTCCTAATCCTTTTTGGATTTCTATTTTTTTTAGGAAACTTATCAATATTAATCCCACATAATATTGGAATATTTCAATTCCACGTAGGATTTCTATTTTTTTAGGAAACTTATCAATATCAATCTCAATCCCACCTAATGTTGGAATATCGCAATTCCACATATGGGATTTCCTTGGTGATTTTGGATATCGCCAAATCCAACAAAAACATCTTATTGAAACAAGATTGTTTGGATGGCCGTTTGGATGGCTTTGAATGATACCCAAGTTGAAGTTTTTGTATAACTTGGATTTGCTATTATCAAATATGATATTATATATTTCTTTGAAAATAACAACAACAATAACTACTATTATTATTATTCATAATATTATTATGATATAATACTACCATATTGAATTATGGATATTAATATTAGTGTTTATAAAATTCAAAAAAAAAAAATTATTATGATATGATAACATTATTATATGTCACATGATATTATTATTATTGTTATTATTATTGGATCCTAACGGCCCCTTATTGTTTTTGAAGAGTGTCACCTTTTGAACTTTGGTTTTAGTTGTGCTTGGGTAACCTTATATCCAAGTTATGAAGAACATAACCAGTAGGTTGGCCCTATATATCAACCTGTGAGTTCAAAATTTTCAATTGAACTTGCGGACCAAAATCTTGGTTATGAGTTTATGTGGAACTCAAGAGTCTCACATCATCGGCATTCATCTCTGAGATCGAATTAAAAGGAAAAAGAAATGAGGTGGGGCTCATATATATGCTACGGGCTAATTCACCCTCTTAGATTGAATTTAGACCTTCCGTTAGGTGGAAGATAAGATCTATGATTTTTTGGGCCAAAATGGGCTTAATTTATTTATTTTTTTTCAAATTTAATATGTGAGCAAATCGAAGAGAAAATTGTTGAGATTAATAGCTCTAATGTTAGTGAGTTTCCTGATGATATAAATGAGCATTTTCAACCCACAAGTCCACCATGTAGACGCCCTTTCTTCCATTAACTAGACATCTACCGCAAAAAAATACATACGTTTTGTATTGTCATTAGGGTACGGGCTATGTGGTTACCACCTCCTCATGCAAGTAAGTCGTGTTATCTAGACAGGAAGGGGTTAGTTAGATTGGATTTTAAAAATATAAAAAAATATGAAAAAATAGTTTGAAATATAAAAAATATAAGGTTTGTAGTGCGTTAAACAGACAAAGGCACACCTCAAATTGATACCGAAATATGTTGTTAGCATGTTGGATATCTTCAAATCTACTTTCATATCTAGTTGTGACAATTAAAGCTTTGAAAATAATGTAGATAATTTATAAACATATGGAAATCTTGGAAATGGATGGTCTAGACTCTAGATAATATATATTATATTATAAGATAAAATGTTTTGAATTTAATTTTTATTTTTCACACACCCGTACATCTCGAGGTTGAGATGATCAATTAGAGGGTTCTTTCAATTTTAGAACAACCATTTTCACTAAGTTTTTAAGGTGCACTTTATTTCTACGGTATAAGATTGACACCTTATATGACTTTTCTGTATAAAAAAGCTTTTGAAATTGGTGTGATCAGCCAAACCCGTCAAAACTTTGACAACCAAAATCAGTTGATTTTCAACCAAACTCGATTTTCATTTTAGACTACCTATCAAAAGCCATTAGTTTTTCATTGTAGACTACCTATGAAAAGACATTGGCTGGTGGTCCGGCTGGTCGAACCTGGCAATTGAGTACCTACATGCATTCATGTGCTAATATAAACAATTTTGGAAGTTGCGTTTCACCGTTGGACAAAGAGGAAGCTGTCCCCTTCCATATCCTCCACTGGAGCCAAACCGCTTGAAGGTTTTCTTTCCGAAGACAAAACTTCCGCCAAACAAATAATGCAATACCTCTCTCTCTCTCTCTGGAGTCAAAATATAATCCAATCTCTCTCTCTCATTCTCATACCGATCAATTGTAATTCTTATTTTATTTGTATTCATTAACTCGAAACTTCCTAGTTATGGGAGCATATTAGAGTTGTGCACAAAATTTCTCCCTCTTTCAAAGTCTTGTGCAAAAAAATCTCCCCTCTTTTATGAGATATTGATAATCCAGAAGAGAAAAGATAATGACACTCGAAATTTGGATTTGTGTGTGACCACGAGGAAAGGACAATCAGCAAGGACCTTAAATTCTACTCTCCTATAATTTATTCATGTGGAGAGTAGAATTTACGGTAAGGTCCGGGGTGGTTGTCATGTCTTTGTATTTGTGCGACAATTCAAATGTCAAGTGTCATTGTCTTTCCTCTCTTGAGTTTCACCCTGTCATTTCCTTGTATTTGTGCAACAATCCAAATTTCGAGTGTCATTGTCTTTCCTCTCTTAAGTTTCACCCGGTCAAGCAACCTGAACCGATTGTTAATATCAGGGATAAATTTTTTTATTATATACATTTTACTCGCTCTGGCAAAAAAATGTTATGTGGGTCTAATTTTTTCATCTCGGATCCACCTTAGAATGTCTAGATGATTATTCCAGATTTTTAGTTCTTCAATACTTAGATCTTACAGTTCAAAAATAAGATTATCCTTATTCAATCTTGTATTGCTATATTAGAGAGTGCAATTTGAATTTTTTTTGGTTTTTTTTTAATACATTTGAACTTTCTTCTTTTTTTTTTTTTCTTAAGGTTGGTCACTAGGCCCAAGAAGTCAAAGTTTGATACGAAAGTTCAAGGACGTGAAAATAGTCCTTAGGTTGTAGCCGAGGGAGCAAATAGATAATAGATAGTATGCTCCTGCAGGAGTATAGAATCTTTCCACTTATTTTTAAACGTGTAATAAAGAGACAACCAAAGTCAGACTCTACGCACATTGGTGAACCATCACCGACCAATCTAAACCGTCCATTTTTGCCTTTTGGGTTTTGAAATGTAAAACCTAAAGCGCGTGGGCCGAGATTCTAATATGGAAAACGATGCATGACTAAACCCAAAAGGGTGACTTCGGACATGGTTGTTCAAGGGGAGATATTTGAGCATGTGACATATCTTTTTCGTTTTGAAAAATAAATTATATGAAGTT
>NW_006494904.1:1081719-1092241 GCF_000471905.2 Amborella trichopoda
CAGTTTGTATTAAATTATGTAATATAATATTTCATGAAATCATTCCCCATATTCAAATGATACACAGTTAAAAATATAAATTTATTAACGATAAAAATAGTATGTACCATTTAAAAAATGGATCGGTGCCCTGGGTCTGACACCCCAAAATCCTATCCGGATCGATGAATAGACGTTTCGGATTGATAATCGGCCGAATCGGTTGGTTCGCCCTTAAAAAAATTCAAAAAAATTATTAAAAATCATTATAAATGTTGTTTTTCAGTAATCCAATAAGAAATGATAGTACTACATTAATAAATTTTATATTATTTACATCAATATATAAATATTAAGATGCTCTTTTCCTGTATGAAGATTCTCATCAAATATTTATTAAAACCTAACTAAATACAATGTTATACATTGAAATTAAAGTTATTGGTTTGTATTTTATTATTTTATCATCATTTTACTATACAAATAAGAATAAATTCAAAATTTGTCTTATAATATCATCTAATTTACAACTATAACAAAAATAATACATTGCATAATTTATAATATAAATAAATTAATAAATAAAATATAAGATTTGATTATCATTGTAATTAGTATAATTATTAATTTTAATATTATAATAAACGTGATTAAAAAAAAAAGAAGGTATGACCATCACAAATAAATAAATTTAAAGTATAATAATTAGTGTTGATAGAAATATAGAATTTAATAACATAAATTTGCAATCATATTTTAATAAAATTAGAAAAATAAAAAAATAAATTCATATTTGCAATGTGGGATAATTGATACAGCAACTTGAAATAAATTCTAGAGAAATTATTAGAAATATATCTTTTACCTAATTGAAAAAAATTTCATCTGCACTTTTTTTTTCTTAAATTGCATCTACACCTTTTTTTCTCTAATTTTTTTTTTTTTTTTACCAAAATAGCTTTTACGGTAGCCGTATTACTGAAATGACTACCGCATTATATTACTTAAAGTACCATAATGATAGAGCCTTCACAGTAATACCACTATCGTGAAGGCTATTTTGATAAAAAAAAAAAACCAAAATTGAGAAAAAAAGGTGTGGACGAGGTTCATGAATGTTTAGGTTTTTTTTCCAATTAGACAAAAATTAAGGTTTATTTCTAATAATTTTCCTAAATTCTAATGTGGTATGAGCTAGTGTTATTTTTCTCTTTTAAAATATCTCATAAACTAGTATTTTTTTTTAATATTCAATAAACTAGCATTAGTATTATATTTTGCTTTTTTAAATATCCTATGTGGTACAACAATTTCATATAATTATGTTAATTTTTGTAAATTATTATATAGAATTTTATTATTGTAATTATATATAATTAAATATTAATTATATGTACTTTATGTTTATATATTATATAAAAAATAAATATAATTAATTTTAAAAATGATTAAATCTTAAAAATAAATAAATAAAATTAATCTTAAAAAGAATTATAGACCATTTAATTTATAATGTACGATGATCAAGTGGCTCATCCCTCTTATTGATGGCTACCTAATAGTATTAATGTCTATGCTCATTCAATGCAACAACGCCATTTTTTAAGTTGGGCTATGAGAATTGTCTCACATCTGGCATATAAAATGAGTTGCAACAACATCAATACCGATTAGTTGCTTGAGAGTAGGGAAGGAACACCGGGCGAGGGTTTCTCTCACACAAGTAAATGGCACGTGGGAATTTATAGGAATTTTTTAATAAAAAAATGTTGGACGTGCCAAACCAACTATATGTGACATAAGTATGGCGATTGGACGAACGACGATTTATTAGTCGAATCTCGTTTTTTTGGATCAAGATGGCTTGGGCGATACCCGATCCAGATTGTTTGATTCTGGATCGAATCACCGATTTTTCAAACACACAGGTGCTCTATATTAGAGTCAAAATATCAAAAAATCATTATGCATGGAAACCTTTTTAACTTTCACATCCCTATTAGGATTTCGTACCAATTTCAAGTAAGTGGCATAATTTTTTTCAAATTAAACTGTTATTTTTGTATACCGAATGTTACTATCGGAAAACCTTTTTACCTTGATCAAAATGAGATGGCTTGAAATATTGTTAGAGCGGTCATCCACATGAGAACTTCTAGAAATAAAGGTCAATTAAATTAAAGGGTGTGGTTTTAATAAGGTTGCAACCTTAAACAATTCATTTAAGACGCACCTTCAAATTTTATCATAACATATAGTTTTGATGTAAAATGTTTTTAAGATTATCTCAAAATTTATTTTTAATTCTAATTATAAATTTTAAACTCCAAAAGTGAAAAAAATCAAGTAGGTTTATAAACGTATCAAAATCTTGAAAATTAACGGTCTAGATAATATATTATATGATACACTATTTATAGGATTCAAAATCTCTTTTTTTTTTTCATAGTCATACATCTCAATGTCAAGATGATCAATTAGAAGGCTTTTCAAAATTAAAAAAACTTTTATCAATGGATTTTTGAGGTGCAACGGTAGTTCTGCATTTTAAGGTTGCAACCTTATATAAACTTTTTCTAAATTTTAAGGTTGACACGATAGAGTAAATATCCAATGTGTACTCGCGGGAACATATGTTTTTCTGACAATGTCAAAACTCTCTCAACCCATGCATTTCTTGTTCTGTAAAGGCCAGGGAAACTTCCAATTGTAAGACAGACTGGTTGAACTCAAGCGCTTCTCTCCCTTCTTTCTCTCTCTTCGCCCCTGGTTCTGACCCCTGCCAGCGGTTTCAAAGCCCCCTCCCTTGTCTCTCTCTTCTCTCTCTCCTCGTACAACAATTTTATGCATTTGTCCTTCTCTTTCAATCCATGGTCTGAGACGGCATGACGAAACCCAACAAGCTTCTTGATAGCCTCCTCAAACCCTTCAAGTCCCACAAAAAAGGTAGGAACGAAACCCTACTGTTTACATTCTTTCCATATTCTGATCTAAATGCTTCCTCTTTGCTAATTTTGTTCATCCTAACCCTGTAATTTCAAACATTTCTGGTCGCTTTTTTATAAACCTATGTGCTGTTTCGTTTCAATTATAGGATCACCGAATTCTGTGTGTAAATTTCCAGTTTAGTGTACAATTATCCGTTTCTATCTGGAAAAAAAGGTTGATTTATAGCAGTATGTTCCTTTGATTAAGGGCCTGAATTCTAGGGTTTTTCTCTGGAAAGTTGGGTACCACTTGTTTTGAGCTTAAATTAAGAGATGGGTTTGTTGATTCAGGTATAGAAAACGAGAAAAAAGATGATTTGGAGGCAATTGCTGCACAAGAGCAGAAGGTCTTTTCATTTGAAGCTTTGGCATCAGCCACACGGTATTTCCACCCTGAAAATAAGCTTGGTGAGGGTGGATTTGGCCCTGTATACAAGGTAAGAAAGCCCTATTTCTTTGCCTCTTTCTTCTGCAAATCCATGGCAATAAAACCCAAATTCTCCTCTGCTTCTGCGAATTCATGCTCAATGGATGAACTTTTATTGGAAAGTGTATCCATAGTATCGTACACCGGATGAGTATGGTAGACAAATACTATATAAAGGATGGTTATAGTACGATTGTTCACGGGCGGTGCATTCTTGATGAAGGGTGGATCGCAGGGAACTGATGGCTATCTCCGTCGTCCGTCTTGACAAGGAACGGTGGAGGGTGTTCTCCTCTCACTCGTTTCGGGAAGGACCAAGACCCCCCGCCTCCTTTAATTGGAATGACTGAAACACCCTTAAGTGTTTTGTTAAATAACTAAAATACTTTCGCTAATTTAATTACGGTGGAGGGTGTGCTCCTCTCCCTCATTTTGGGAAGGACCAAGACTCCCCGCCTCCTTTAATTGGAATGACTGAAACACCCTTACGTGTTTTGTTAAATAACTAAAATACCTTCGCTAATTTAATTAAGGATGATGTTAGAGTACACATATATGTGAGGATTTACTAAATTTACTCAACATTTTTTGACATTAACTTGTTTTGTAGTACAATTTTTTTTTTGAAGAAAGTTATTTTCCCTCCTTAGGAGGGGTAGGATAGATATTTATGCAAGAATTTAGTGGTATTTAATGTTTCATGTGGTGATGTCTAACTCATGTAGATAATGTCTTTCTCCACTATAAGTAATAACAGTTCTTTCTATCATGAATTTCTATTTTGCTCTTGATTAATTACCTAAAATACCTGTAGACAAAAAATTATTATATTATAGGGCAAGGGTATTAAGTGTAAAAAAATGTTGAGTATATTTAATAAATGCTCATATGTATGTTTGCCTTAATATAATCCTTTAATTAATAGCTGAAACTTCCCAACATGTTTTGGTATGTCACTATTGCTTCCCATTATAGTATTATTACTTGTATTATGGAAGTAAGGTGCACATCAAAAAAAGAGACTAGGAAAGAGTGTTTTGAAGTTGGAGAACTTCCAAATGATTACCTCAAACTCGTGATGTATGGATAGAAAGAAAAAAGAAATTTAAGTCCTCAAAATAGTGCATCTTGTAACAAGTTATTTGGATTGTATATTTTCAAGATTTTCAAGTGGTTTTAGATCTGCCCAATCTACACCTTTTTGAAATTTGAAAAAAATTTATAATTAGGGTTGAACATGGTTTTTCAAACCATCGTAAGATCTACGACACTAGAACTTCATCTTCCAGCAAAATTTAGAGATGTGCCTTACTTGTGTAGTATAAAGTGAGCACCTTACACAAACCTCACCCAATTATACTTTTCGCAATTGGATTTGCTAGAATTGCTCGTTCTTTGTCTTCGTTGATGAATGTGAATAAAGAAAAGAAGTATGACAATAACCTTCCCATTTTAAAGAATGGAAAAAATGAAACTCAAGATGTTGTCTTGGCATGTGGTAAAAATGAAGTATGACAATAACCTTCCTTTGTATTAGTTGTTGTCATATTTTTACTCCTTTTCATGTTGACTTGGCATGTGGTAAAAATGAAACTCAAGATGTCAACAGCGTGGCAACTGCCACTCTGACCACTTTTGCCTAACTTGAATAGTTTTTGGTCATTCTCTTTCCATTTTATGGGTTATAACTTAGAGAAGGGTGTGGTTTCTATAAGGTTGCAACCTTAAACAATCCAATTAAGGCACATCTCCAAATTTTATCATAACATGTAATTTTGGTGAAAAATGTTCTTAGGATTATCTCAAAATCTATTTTCATAATTAGTTATAAAATTTTAAACTTCAAGAATGGTTAAAATCAAGTAGATCTATAAACATATGAAAATCTTGAAAATGGGCTTTCTAGATAATGTATTGTAAGATGAACTATTTATGGGACTCAAAATCTCTTTCTATTCCATAGACATTGCGATGTCGGGATGATCAATTAGAGGTTTTTTCAACATACATTTTAAGGTTGTAACCTTATATAAACTTTTTCCTTTAGAGAAACCTTTGACACTTCATTCATTATCTTTTTTGTGTACATTTTCTTTGGGGTAGTTGAAAATTGGTAGTTTAAAATTGACAAATACATTTTTACAAATATTTGTCAAGAAAATACGGTCTTTGGGGTGGGTAACATTTGAGCTCGACAAATACATTTTTATGTACCTTGTATCCTCACATTTGGATTGCATCTGTTTCCAGCTGTGTATGATTTAGCTCTTCTTTAGCTGTCTCTGGACTTTGTATTGCCCATGTTTTCCTTAGTGTTATTTGAACCAATTCTTGAATTCATGAGGTGACAGTCCAGTCGGACTAATTGGTTCTTGTGTTCACCAATAAGAGTGTTTGTATCATTTTGAGAAATATGTTCATTGAATTATTATAAAACATAGTTACATACATAAGGGCACACAATATGTACCCAAAATTTATGTATCCAACTTCAATTGTTTTTATAAAAGAAATGAAATGTGAAAGAAAATGTTGCTGCGCAGTGGCCAATCCTAAGCACTGCACCTGTTTCATAGAAATAGTTAAAACACAACAATGTTGGAAATCAAAGAAGTGTAAGGAAAATCAAGATCTAGGGAGGGAGAGAAGGTTGGAAAGATAGATGAGAGTGACGGAGAGAGAGTCACATGAGGAAGAAAAGAGAAAATAGTGTCACAGTGGTGTCCTACCAGAAACCCACAGACCACTTAAATCATTTATTTTAATGATAAAAACATGAAGTACAAATATGCCCCTTAAGAAAGGAAAATGACAATAATGTCCTCAGGGACTTAAATACAAGAAGAAATAAGTAAAAACTGGATTATTTGGAACACTCCACCACAGGTTGGTGCATAGATATCTGTCGTGCCCAGGTTGCTAAAATCATTTATAGTTGATGTTTCTTCAGAACCTTGGTAAGAATTTCTTCTAGTTGGTCTTTTGTTTTAACCTATGGAAGACAAATTTCCTTGGTAGCAACCTTTTCTCGAATGAAATGACTATCCACTTCTATGTGCTTCGTTTGGTCATACTGGACCAGATTATGGGCTATACTGATAGCAGCGTTGTTGTCACAGTACAAGGACATTGACCTTTATTATTCTTAGGAGGCACTGAGGCAGAGACGAGCAGAACAATCCTTTAGATGTGTAAGCTGCGTGAAACTGAGAAATTGGACCCTAGCTAACTCAAACTCCGGGTTCAATGCAACCAAAGATTCAAATATATGATTTTGTTTCATAAACTCCTTGTATTTATCCCCATCTTGTATATAGGTTGGTTTAAACATTTGATAGTGTTCTAATTCCTCGAATTAAAGAAAAATATGCTGCTAGAGACTGCTTCCCTGTTGAAGATGAAATATCTCATCTCAACTGGTACACACAGGATACATTCTTGCTTTCAAAGTCTGGTTGATGTACTGATTACCAGGTTTCTTTTGCAGCTGAAAAAATGGGAAACCATTACTATTGATGTATCCCAACTTCCCTTTGCCACCAATAAACAATTTGGAAGACTGAGTATTGGTAGTGCTATGGATATCCATGTGGGAGTTTACACTCTATGAGTATTGGTAGTGCTAGAAAAATGCTCTGAATCATTGATGTTTGACATATCAGTCACTACGTAACCAAAACATAGCTGATTACCACAAAGAGCTAAAACAACCTTGCTAATTACCACAAACAGGTACTTGATTTTACTCCACCCGAAGATCCAAGACCATACAAGAGATCTCGAAAAAATAGGAGTCTTGCAACTCATGACAGGGTTGCGATGTAGTAAAGGGATCCGACAAACCACTTTTGAAACATAAAAAAGACTACGAACCAGTTTTGGAGTTTGTAGTTCGACATCACAAACTCGACATGACAAAACTACACTAGAGGAGTATCCTTGAAAAATAGGGTTTGAAAATTACGGTTTGATGCACTGCTTCAATTTTCCAGATCTGAATTTTCAATCCTGATAGGAAGCATCCATGGAAATTAGGGCTTGATGCACGGCTTCAATTTTTCAGATCTGAGTTTTCTTTTCGATCCACACAAACCAGATGGGTTTGGCCACCGTCAATTTTCAAATATGGTTTCTCGAACCATGCATCACAGAGAAAAGTCACAGAAAGAAGGGAATGTAGTAGTTAGGGTTTTTGTGTCCATACCTATTTTTACATATTTAGGGTTTCTGACCCATACGGTCGATCATATCATTCGGGTTGAAGCCAACTGCTTTGATACCAAATTAAGAGACAAAAATATTGGAAATCAAATAAGTGTAAGAAAGATCAAGATCTAGGAAGAGAAAGAAGGTTGGAGACAGATGAGGGAGAGGGGAGAGAGTCACATGAAGAAGAAAAGAGAAAATAGAGTCACAATAGTGTCCTACCAGGCACCCATGCCCCACTTAAATCATTTATTTTAATAATTAAAACATGAAGCACAAAAATGCCCCTTAAGAAAGGGAAATGGCAAAAATGGCCTCATGGGCTTAAATACAAGAACAAATAGAAAAACACGATTATTCATAACAGAAATCACAAATTACAATATTTTTTTCTAATACTTTTAAGAAATGGAGCGTTAAAAAAAAATGAACTAATTAAATTCTGAGAGTTGTGTATCACAATGAAAATACCTTAGTAAAGATTCAGTCTCTTCAATTAAGTCCAAGCCACGTGAAATCAACCTTCTTTATGTGATATTGCTGTATCCACCCAATTTATGTGAAATGATCTTATTCAGCAGTGTTTTGCTGTCAGGAGCAGGGGATAGAGTCAAAAATTGTTGTGCATGATATGTACTACTCCATCATAGTTCCTCTCCTTGTTTCGTAAATCATCCCAGCTCGTGTGCATTCTTGTTTAGGTTCATGGTTGCCTTGGGATGTTCAATTTAATTAAGTGTATCGTTGTGGTTGTTTTTGCTGTTCGTTGTGGACATTGCAAAGCAAAAACTACGAATAGAAAGTTATCTATTATAGTTGCTTTTAGCTATTAAGACTCAGCGGTGGACCAAGTATTTTGGAAATGAGAGAGTGCTTGCTCCGCCATTATTTCTTCTCTTTCTAGTACTTACTATGATGTTTTCTTTTTTGTCCTGGTAATTTTTTCTTTAGTTTCAATATACTTGTTCATTATTTGGTAACGGTAGTTACCTTATAATCTTTATTATTGATTATTCTATGTAGTGTACCATACCCTGTGTTATATCCATGTTCACAGAAAAATTTGTACAACTGTATTGAGCATATAGAGCATTTCAGTAATTTGCTGTATATGCTCTCAAGACTTCTTTTTCTATTGAGAGGGATAATTCTTCAGTGACGTATGGTAGTTTCTTTGTATAGTATCCTCTGAATTTTAAATAAATTCTCTTCTTTGGAAGAAAATAAGCTGGCAGCTTCTCGTATCTTTAGAAATAAGCTGGCAGCTTCTTTCTTGTTTTTTTTCTTATCATATTCTTTGATATGGTAAGTTATGCATATATAATAAACATTATTAGAGGGAATGGGGTTGAGGTCGTGGTGGTAGCACTATTTGAGCCTCAGCTACCGGTCTAGGTCTCCATTCCCATTTACGCATTCAAAAACCGCTAATTATTTCTAAAAAGGGGTAGGGGCCTGTATTCCCCCACTGATATACCCGAAAAAAAAGAATCATTATTAGAAAATTATTTTCACCACATTTATTCTTGGCATGTGGTCAGCCCACCTAAAAACAACTTGTCTCTATGTTAATAGATGATGGATTTTTTCAAAATTTGTGGTGCAGGGGAAGTTGGATGATGGAAGGGAGATTGCAGTGAAGAAACTGTCAAAGAGTTCTCGTCAGGGGAAGCGAGAATTTGTGAATGAAGCTAGACTACTCTCAAGGGTGCAGCATCGTAATGTGGTCGGCCTAATTGGCTATTGCGCCGATGAAGGGGAGAAGCTTCTCATCTACGAGTACCATCCAAACCAAAGCCTCGATAAGATACTCTTTCGTAAGCTCTCGATAAGATACTCTTTCGTAAGCTCTTTTCCATCTTAATTGACTTTTTCAATCTTTTTATACGTTCTTCGGTACTCTAATTTTTTATACAAGATACAAAACCTTGAGATATCCATATACATAAGATAATGGATTTTAATCTTTGGGCACAAAGTGGGTAGTCCATAGTTGTTAGGAACGGGATCGGGAGTGAGGGATTGTGAAATGCTAGAAGTTCTCTATGGATGGGAACACCGTCCATACAATGCACATGTTAGGGATCGAGATCCCCAAATGTTAGGGATCGAGATTCCAACCTTTTGGGGATCTTGATCCCGACCTTTTTGCATCTTGATCCCAACTTTTTGGAAATCTTGTTACCAACCTTAAAGTGTATGATGATCAAGGATTATGTATACTCTTTAAAGTAGGGATCTTATTATTTATAACAAGTAAGCAAAGTTTGTGTTGCTAGTTGGCTATAAACAAAAAAAATCATCAGTTTGGTTGTTGTCTTAGTATTTAAGGTTGGGATGGAGATATCTAACAACAAGAATCGAGATCCTTTTCTGTGCGGTATGAGATCCCAAAATTTAAAATTCGAGATCCCGTAGAGATTTGTTTTGGGAGCGATAGAATCGAGATTCTAGAAGGGATCGCCTACCAAAGTAGGAGATCCAGGTAACTATGGGTAGTCTGCCCGACCACCTACAGTAACATGGTTGAACCTTGAAACATAGTTTGGTGGTCTACCTGACCACCTACAACAACATGTTTGAGCCCTTCAAAAACAAGAAAATTTGATTGGAGCTTAGGTAGTGCTCAGAATCAATTTCTCCTAGAAGATTGACTCTAAACACTCCATTTGAGTGAAGATAGATAGAGAGAGAAGTATACAATAAGACCATTTATATTTGGTACATAGAGGTCATACTTAATTTTGACCATTGGATGTGAAATTGGGTGGCTGTATTTTTTCCATTGACCATGCTCGATGTTTAAAAAAGAAATTTTTTGAATTTTGTGATACACCCAAGCTATTGAATTTCACATAGGATGGTTATAGGTGATTGTGATCTCCTTGTACCAAAGGTAAATGATCTTATTATATATATATAT
>NW_006494904.1:1092835-1134072 GCF_000471905.2 Amborella trichopoda
TTCTTTAATTATGCATACTAGTAAAATGCACTTGCTTCGCTGGTCTCATTGAAACACGAAATTGATAGCAATAATATGAGAAATAATATAGTGAATGAGATAATGACTAAGTCTCTCTTTATACGATGTGATTAAATATTAGACATATACTTAGCAAAATGAATAAATTCTTCATGTGATATTTAAATATATCAGATACATTTTTTTGGGTTAAAGGAGTAGGTTTAGGTTTAGATTTTGTAAGGTTAATAAATTGGGTTAAGATTTCTCTTTTCTCATCAGGGTTATTTATCCTATCTATGAGATCTAAAATTAATGAATCCTCTTTTGATAACATATTACAAGATGGCATACTATAAGAACGTTCCATTTCAGAAGAGCTTGAAATTATAATATTTGCATCTTCTATTTGTCCTATAAGAGAAATATCACTACTACTATCATTTTCTGAGCTTGATGTAGATTCTTCTTTATTTAATTGGATAATATCATATATTTGATTTCTTATGCTTTCATCTAATATGATTGCATTTAGTTTTTTCTTAACTTTACATGTATTTTTATAATGACCTACGTTTCCACATTTATAACAGATGGGTATCTTCTTTTTTCTTTTTTTTATTGATCTTCTGGTAAGAATTTTTTGATATATTTTTCTTTTTTCTTTCTCTTATACAATTTTCTTTCCTTCTTATCTGGTTTATATTTTTTATGCCTATGAGTTTTGTCTTTACTTTGTTCAATACTGTAACCAAATTGTTGACAAAAATCACCTAATTCTTTTTTGCTTGTCATGCGTTGTTTATCCAATTGTTTCTTTAATTTCATATATGTGCAAAGGGCTAGTCCTTCAGCACATATTTCTGCTGACAATTCTCCAAAAGTATAAGCAAAATATTGTATATTTCCACCATGTTTATTTTTTAATCTGGTTCGGACTTTTTTGGCAAATAAATATGGTAGACCGGCAACAAATTTTTCTTTTCAGTGGTCAAGATGACTATCTTCACGGGTTAAGAGTCTAGAAAAGAAAACATCCTTATACCATTTATAATGTGATAAAGTTGGGCATCTTAAATTGGAAAGTAAATCTTCATATCGAGCTTCCATTAATGCAGTGCTCCCCACAAAGTGAAGTGTTATAGTATAAATGAGAGTATTAACATCATCACTTTCAGAATAGAGGATATCTTGATTTTGTTCATTCTTTACAGTCCATTGACGAGTATTAGTTAGGATTTGATTTTTTTAAGTTTCAGGGAGTTGAAAATCCCACCAACATCTTAACCAGCCAGTAAATCCACAGACTATGGCTTTGGCGACTTCTTGATCTTAGTTGCCAACCATTTTGTAGACTGAAGCATACATTGTCATATGTTTCATAGTATTTAATATTTGGGTTTCAGCTATGCCATCGATATTCCAGTTAACTATTGATCTGCCTGAATAGGAAGTTTTATGTGATATTAAATCTTCTTCAAATTGAATATCAACTGGTGTGGGTATATGATGGTAAGGTCTAGCAGTAGTAGGTTTCCAACTCTTACCATATGCTATTATCTGGATTTGTGGAGTATTTGATTCTGTGAAAGCTAATGTTTGATGTTCAATAGTATCTTCTATTACTGGTATTTCTTCCTGGAGGGTTAAGGTAGAAGATTATGGTATTAATTTAGATTTGCCTTTCATATCTTTTATATCTAGATCAGCTAATTTGGATATAAGTTGATCCATTAAGGTTTTATTGTTTTCAATTAAACGGAATTTATTTACTTCAAGAGGAGGTTTAAATAATAGAGTTTTTTTAGGTTTTGGAATAGGATTTGGCCTGATCATATTTTCTATTCTCATAGTTTGTTTTCCTATGGATTGCATACATAAATTATTATAGTTATTTTGTTCAATAATATGCAGGATTAATTCAGTTCGATGAACAATTTCTCCAGTTGTCATTTTGTAAGGAGTAGCTCTTGTTTCTGAAACAAGTGAATTTTCTTATTCTTTGCTAGATCCTTTTATGATAACACTTTTTTCCGGTGGATGTACACTAGTTATATTTATACCTTCTATTGTTTGATATGTGGTATATTGATTTTCTATAGTATTTATTTTATTTTTTTCAAAATCTGGAATTTCAACATTTCTTTCTAATAATGTTCTTCGTAGCCATGTAAAGAATCCTATATCACATGTTTTTGTTTTATATAACTTATTATACCTTTTATGGAATAGTTCTATTAACCTGGGTTGAAATCTTTTCAAATACCATTCTCTTATATCTTTATTTTCTTTGGAAAGGTAATCTTGTTCTATCCATTGTTTAGATACTCTTTTAGTGAGAGTTCAAATATGAAAATCCATTTCTGTATCAGAAAGGTCTGGTTCAATTTTTAATGTAGGTTGATATTGTGAAATTACTATATTATCTTTTGTTCTTAATAAACTTTGTATTTTTGGATTCATTCTACTTGAGGTAGAATGTCTAGATGATTCACCAATGGATCTGGGTAATTCATTAATATTATTTGATAATATAGATTGACGAAGTATACTTGTATCATCCCTTATTATTTGATTGGAAAATTGGATTTCTATTTTCCCATCCTGATGTTTAATGATTTTATCAGGAATATTTCTATTAGGTGCTTTTAAATGATGATTTTCATTTTTTAGTTTCCAAGACTCAAGTAATTTAATATCTGACCATTGTATAGTTTTAGGAATTATTATATTTGATTTTTCAATATTTGTTTGGAAGAAAGTGGTTCTTCCCTTGGTATCCATTTGGATAGCATTTACGCATAATTTATTCATTACTTTATAATATATTCTGTATACAATAGCGATATTCTGAGATCCCGATAACATATCAAAACCTTGGGTTTTAAGATTTAATGATAATACTTTTAACATATTAGGATCAGTTAATGATATTGAATAATCTGAAAAACAATTGAAATACACTGGTCTATTACATAGACTTGATTCTATCATTCCTAATAAGGAATCAGAAAACTTATTGTCTATTATCTCTTAAACATATTAAGATGGAATTATTTAATCTTAACCTTGTTAAGGATTTAATAGCTACTTGGATCAATCCTATATGTAAATAATTATAATTTTTCATTTTATGTACCTGTATTATTTTATCTGATAATAATTAGAAATTTTCTTGATTACTAGTAACTGATAGGGTTTGTTCTACAGTTTTTATAGCATAACCTACTTTTAACAAACCCTATCAGTTACTAGTAATCAAGAAAACTTCCAATTATTATCAGATAAAATAATACAGGTACATAAAACTAAAAACTATAATTATTTACATATAGGATTGATCCAAGTAGCTATTAAACCCTTAACAAGGTTAGGATTAAATAATTCCATCTTAATATGTTTAAGAGATAATAGATATAATAAGTTTTTTGATTCCCTATTAGGAATGATAGAATCAAGTCTATATAGTGGACCAGTGTATTTCAATTGTTTTTCAGATTATTCAATATCATTAACTGATCCTAATATCTTAAAAGTATTATCATTAAATCTTAAAACCCAAGGTTTTGATATGTTATCAGGATCCCAAAATATCGCTATTGTATACAGAATATATTATAAAGTAATGAATAAATTATGCCCAAATGCTGTCCAAATGGATACCAAGGGAAGAATCACTTTCTTCCAAACAAATATTGAAAAATCAAATCTAATAATTCCTAAAACTATACAATGGTCAGATATTAAATTACCTGAGTCTTGGAAACTAGAAAATGAAATCATCATTTAAAAGCACCTAATAGAAATATTCCTGATAGAATCATTGAACATCAGGATGGGAAAATAGAAATCCAATTTCCCAATCAAATAATAAGGGATGATATAAGTATACTTCGTCAATCTATATTATCAAATAATAGTAATTAATTACCCAGATCCATTGGTGAATCATCTAGACATTCTACCTCAAGTAGAATGAATCCAAAAATACAAAGTTTATTAAGAACAAAAGATAATATAGTAATTCCACAATATCAACCTACATTAAAAACTGAACCAGACCTTTCTGATACAGAAATGGATTTTCATATTTTAACTTTCACTAAAAGAGTGTCTAAACAATGGATAGAACAAGATTACCTTTCCAAAGAAAATAAAGATATAAGAGAATGGTATTTGAAAAGATTTCAACCCAGGTCAATAGAACTATTCCATAAAAGGTATAATAAGTGATATAAAACAAAAACATGTGATATAGGATTCTTTACATGGCTACGAAAAACATTATTAGAAAGAAATGTTGAAATTCCAGATTTTGAAAAAAATAAAATAAATACTATAGAAAATCAATATACCACATATCAAATAATAGAAGGTATAAATATAACTACTGTACATCCACCGAAAAAAAGTGTTATCATAAAAGGATCTAGCAAAGAAGGAGAAAGTTCACTTGTTTCTGAAACGAGAGCTACTCCTTACAAAATGACAACTGGAGAAATCGTTCATCGAACTGAATTAATCCCGCATATTATTGAACAAAATAACTATACGAATTTATGTATGCAATCCATAGTTATGTATGCAATCCATAGGAAAACAAACTATGAGAATAGAAAATATGATCAGGCCAAATCCTATTCTAGAACTTAAAAAAACTCTATTATTTAAACCTCCCCCTGAACTAAATAAATTCAGTTTAATTGAAAACAATAAAACCTTAATGGATCACCTTATATCCAAATTAGCTGATCTAGAAATGAAAGGCAAATCTAAATTAATACCAGAATCGTCTACCTTAACCCTCCAGGAAGAAATACCAGTAATAAAAGATACTATTGAACATCAAACATTAGCTTTCACAGAATCAAATACTCCACAAATCCAGAGAGTAGCATATGGTAAGAGTTGGAAACCTGCTACTGCTAGACCTTACCATCATAGACCCACACCAGTTGATATTCAATTTGAAGAAGATTTAATATCACATAAAACTTCCTATTCAGGCAGATCAATAGTTAACTGGAATATCGATGGCATGGCTGAAATCGAAATATTAGATACTATGAAACATATGACAATGTATGCTTCAGCCTGTACAATGGTTGGTAACCAAGATCAAGAAGTCGCCAAAGCCATAGTTTGTGGATTTATTGGCTGGTTAAGAGGTTGGTGGGATTTTCACCTCCCTGAAACTTAAAAAAATCAAATCCTAACCAATACTCGTCTATGGACTGTAAAGAATGAACAAAATCAAGATATCCTCTATTCTGAAAGTGATGCTGTTAATACTCTCATTTATACTATAACACTTCACTTTGTGGGGAGTACTGCATTAATGGAAGCTCGATATGAAGATTTACTTCAATTTAAGATGCCCAACTTTATCACATTATAAATGGTATAAGGATGTTTTCTTTTGAATAAATAGATCAAATAAATTTCAACTATATTTAGTAATCCTAGAATAAACTAATTAAATTTATATAGTTGTTATTATTGTATTCAATAAAATATTCATTATTATATAATATATACTACTAATAATTAAAATATTATTATTTTAATATTATTTCTTTTGTCATCATCATTATCTAATTATGAAATTATAGTTATATAGTATATTCATAATATTTAATTAGGATTCTACTTATTTAAGTAATTGTTATAAGATTCATTAGAATGTTACAATTATATTATTAGTATCATTATGAATGTTTATATCAATCATGATTTTTAATTTCACGATAATTACTAATATTGACAATTATTATAATCAAAATAATTGATTCATTGTCATCATCATTTTAGCCTTTTCCCAATTAATTGGGGTCAGCTACATGAATCATAATTCTCCATTCTGTTCTATTAAAGGCCATATCCTTAGTCAAGCCATAAATCCCCATATCTTTTCGGACTACTTCCGACCACGTCCTTTTGGGCCTAACCTTTGCCCTTTTCAGTCCTTCCACTTGAACTAAAATCTAAATAATTGATTATAATGATTTAAACAATTATAAATAAAGTATGATGGAGTACTATTGAAAATGTGCACCCATACATTATGCTTTTTCACATTTATGTAATTAGTGAAGAATCACGACATATATGGAGAGTCTCTACTAATAAGTTGTAACCCATAAAGAGTCACCATAGAGGGGTTGTGCCCATGTGTGACTCATAATTAATTACTGATAGATATGAATGCAAGGGTGTAATTCACGAGTTGTAGGGTGTTGTCTTTTGAGTAAGACTAATTGGAGTCGTTTACACGAATCCTAGTCCGCCATCTATTAAGGGCCATACCCTCAGTGAGGCCATAAATCCCCATATCTTTTCTCACTACTTCCAACCATGTCCTTTTGGGCTTGTGCTTTGTCCTTTTTGAGCCTTCCACATGAACTAACTCACACCTCCTAACCAGTGTTGTATTGGGTCTGCGTCACACATGGCTAGCCCACCTAAGTCTACTCTCTCTCATCTTATCTCCTATTGGTGTCACACCTAATTTTTTCCTAACGGATTCATTTCGAATTCTATCCCTTCTTGCCTTAGTATTCATCCATCTCAACATCCTCATCTCCGCTACACTCATTCTATGGGTATATGTTTTTGACCACCCAACATTCAACCCCATAGAGCTAAGTAGGTCTCACAATTATCCTATAGAACTTGCCTTTAAGCTTCATTGGTATGTGGCGATCACATAAAATTTCCGTTGCACATTTCCATTTCTCCCACCCAACTCTAATTTTATGTGTGACATCTTCCTCAATCTTTTTATTTTCCTGGATTATCATCCCAAGATATCGAAAGTGCACTCTTTTTGGTATTTCTTGGCCGTCAATCTCAATTACTTCCTTGTCTTTACTCCTATTATTACTAAACTTACATTCCATATACTCTGTCCTAGTCCGATTAATTTTAAAACCTTTAGATTCTAGTGCTTTCCTCCAAAGTTCTTTGTGTAGACTTCGTTTCGGGTCTCATCGATCAAAACTATGTCATCTACGAACAACATGCACCACGGTAGTTTATCTTGTAGGTGCCTACCACAATAAAAAACATAAAAAGAGAAAGAGAATGAAAAGAGACTACCACAATGAAAATACCTAGTTAACTTCAACAAATCTTTCTAAAAGAGTTTCGAAATTCAAAATTATAGGGTGTCTCTCCTATTTAATGCACTAAAATAGCGAGCCTTCAATGCACTATAGTTGTCTTTTATTTCCACAGAGAGAGTAATTATTGTTGGCATTTTATTTTTAGAAAGAGAAAGTAGTTATTACTGGAAATTTGGATAACAAAAAATGTTTATAAAATAAAAGAAACAGGTTTTATTTATAAAATGAGGAAGTAACTATGGGGTAGGGAGGTATGAGTGTTCTTTGGGTGGTTATGATGGTTTAGTAACTACCTAACAACCAGTAACTATCACAACACCCGATAGTCATCTCACCTCCTCCATAATGTCTTTAAAGATAGGTCCCTTCTTATTCTTGTGACAATATATCTACCCGTTAACTTTGGCTTAATAATGTAGTATATATGAGGTGAATTCGAAATGATCTGAAAATTTCCACATCACCTTTTCCACATCTGCCCCCAACACACCCCCCGCCCCCCCCCCAAAATTAAAAAAAAAAAAAGAAACGATCTTTTTGTGGTGTGGACCATCTAATTAGGTAGTTGGGATGGACGATGTAATCTTCTTCCTTTATCATGTAAGGCAAGTATTTTTACTTTCCCAGCTCAGTTTTGTTTCCTACTGAAAAATGAAACTTGGAATGTAAAGTTTGATTCTTGTTTAAAAAAAATGAAAAGAGTTAATTAAAAATAGCTCTATTTTATAATTTGCATGCACACACACAAGTATACACTCGTTCACCCATTCACGCACTCAGAAGTAGTTCTTGAATAGCAAATGTCTGTTTCGAATACCTTTTTGGGTATTTGGTTGTATTTTAGGCATAGGAAGTATAGTTGCTGTACTGATGAGAAGTAGCACTCGTGGATCTAGCAGACACCAATAGGAGACAAGAACTGGACTGGCAAAAGAGATTTGACATAATATCAGGAGTGGCACGTGGATTGCTCTACCTCCACCAGGACTCCCACATAATGATAATCCATAGAGATATCAAGGCCAGCAACATTCTCCTTGACCAGAAGTGGAAGCCTAAGATTGCAGACTTTGGCATGGCAAGGCTCTTCCCCGAGGACCAGACCCATGTGAACACAAGAGTGGCGGGCACAAAGTACGTATTTTTTTTCTCCTTAAGACGCTTTCTATGTGTTTCAGTTTTATCAAGGAAGTGATTGTTGTGTTCTTTTTTTATGGTAAAATTTTTAAATTTATTGATTTATTTGAATGGTTAGTGGAGCCTAGGTTGAAGGAACATTTATTTTGGATCTTTCTAGTTTGTGTCATACTACCTTCTGCTATATAATCTACTAACGTGAGACTCATGCCACGATTATTGACAAGTTCATCGGGCATGAAAGCTTTGTGATGGTACATGCAAGGGGAGAGGATCTGCTTTTAAATTACCTAAAAAGTTAAACATTTCGGAGAAGGAATGTATCACTTGGCACAAAAACCAAAGATGCATACTGAAAGGAAAAAAAGAGACCGAGGAGTTCACACAAAGAAAAGACTCCACAGCGCCATAATAGAAAATCCATCAGAGAACTTATGAAAACATAATTAAGAAATGAAATGAGAGTACTTGTTCTGGAGATAAATTTTGGCTGTTGCTGGGCCTTCTGCAAAATGTGTTGGCAGAGTAAAGAGGAAGGCACAGTGTAAAAAGGAATGAGGGCTATGTTGATCACTGTGATAGGTTTTTCCCATCAGATTTCTTAAGGTTTTGAAGTTGGGGTTCAATTCATTAGACAGATGAGCCCTTAATGCAACTGAGTTTCAATCAAACTTCAACGTTGGAACCGTCATATTGTGCAAAATTTACCTGGTGCTCCTGTTTATAGGTGTTTAGGATACACCAATACTAAGTCCTCCTTAGGCACCCTTCATTGCAAGAAATCCCTTTTGTTTTTTTGGTTTAATTTCCCCAACAAATGTTTGTACAGCAAATGGCCATAAATTATTGCTGATGGCAATTTTTCACCCAAAAACAGAAAAATGGTGCTGACAAGCTCGAAGCATGCTTTTAATTTGTCAAGAATGAGTATACAGTGTAGTAGTCACAAGGTCCAATTTCACAATGTTCTCGGTACAAAGGATTTAGAAATTAGAGAGGTGAACACTAAAGTTGTAGTTTTGTTGTGCAATGCAGTGGATACATGGCCCCGGAGTACATGATGCATGGGCAGCTATCACTTAAGGTTGATGTCTTCAGCTTTGGGGTTTTGGTCCTTGAAATAATCAGTGGGCAGAAGAACTCAAGCTTTGACCTACAAGCGGACTCACGGGGCCTCCTAAATTGGGTGAGCACAAGACTGAGAAACCTGTAGCCTTATGTGTGTGCATGCGTTTGTGTCTGAGAGAGAGAGAAAGAGAGAACTTACACCCTCGCCTCAGGTAACTTACATTTCACCTGTCCCATCCCCACAGGCATGGAAGCTATGGAAGAATGGCCGATGTTCAGAAATGGTGGACATGGCATTAGGCTCATTTAAATTAGTGGACGAGCAAGTGAAGATGTGCATACAAATGGCTCTACTATGCGTTCAAGCCGACCCAGCACAAAGACCAACTATGGCTAATGTAAGTCAAATGCTGGCAAGGCCCGGAACCTTAGCTGAACCGACAAGGCCTGGCTATCCAGGTGTAAGATATGGTAGAAAAAGAGGCGACAGAACATCTTCTTATTCAAAGTCAAGGTCAGATGCAAGCTCCTCTGGTGACCCCTCTTCT
Source organism: Amborella trichopoda (assembly GCF_000471905.2). The sequence goes on from NW_006494904.1 coordinate 1,102,713, forward strand.
TCTCGAACAGCTGTTGCCATTGCCGCCACCACCACCACCACCACCACCAACCCCTCCTCCAGATCCACCGATGTGTTCTAAGTTTGAAGTGACTAAAACGCTGGGTAAGGGGTTTGATGGTGACTTTCAAATTTTGTTCATTCTTTGTTGTATATATAATCTTGTAAATTTATGGAACAGATAAATATAGTGAGTCTGATAGGTGGTAAAGATATTCTTGATCAGTATGTGCTAAAATGGAAGCCCTCTGGATTTTTGCCCTGACAAATTTGTATGTTGAAACTGTTGTTCGATATTTACTGTGTGCATAGTGAGAAGGGCTAAAACAGTAAAACTTACTGAATCCAACTCTTGCTATTATAGTTTAGGAGATGCGAGTCTGCTAGGTTATTCGAACTGGGACTGAATTATTGTTTCTAGGCAAATTTATCAAAATGCATTTAATATATGAAATATTTAATATTTTACCATTATTGTTGGATTAATTTCAAAAGAATGATCAAAATATGCATGATCACGAGTTGGAAAAATCGAAATGAGTAGGATGTTATATAGATGATAAGGCAGATGTATTTAGATAAATTTCCCCTCTTTCTTTCGATGTCTAACCCAGGAAGTAATATGCTTTTTGAGTTCCAAAAAGATGTGGGATTTGACAAGCTAGAGGGAAAATGAAATTTATTATTTTTTTGTTTTCTTCACATTCTCAAAGCAATGATTTTTTGGTGCGCCCCAGCACCGGAATTGGGAACTAAAGCAGAATACAAAGAAGTCACTATTTATGAAAAACATGAACTCCAACAGACCTGGTCTAGCCTGTTTGGCTAGGGAGTTCAGAGCCATCCCGACGGCAGGTATGGACACTTGGGAACTTTTGGCATTAGCTTTTCAACTTTTCAGGGTCCTTAACTTTAAATAAATAAGGAAGACTATTTGGTGAATCAGCCGAGCCATGTGGCTGCTCTGGTTTTCAAAAGATGTAAGGCACCAAACACTTGTCAAATCCCTGTAAATCTATTCACCTTAGATGAATGATTTTGGATCTCTAATGATAGTACAAATCTATGTTTGAAGAATTCGAATCAATAGGGAAAAATGGACAATATTGTGCATTTTTTAGGTTTCATGATTGTGGTGGTCTCGATGGAAGTCTCGTAAATTCTGTATCCAAAATCCAAATCAAAATTCATTTACGTAGGACAGACTTGGTTTAGCAAGTGAAATCCATCTCAAAAACGTAATCCCTGACGGTAAACTAACGACTAATAAGTTCACGTGAAATGTGTTGCTTTTAAACTTAGGCCAGTTTGGGTGGCTAACTTAAAAGTGAATATTACTAAAAAAATTTTAACATTAAAAAATATTACTATTTTTCTCCCAACCAACTAACGAATAGTTTCGTCAGTTCCACTTAATCCAAAAAAAGACTACAAATCTTGCCCACTAAAAGATAAAGAAAATGATTTATATAAGTTTGATTTATATAAGTTTGACATCTTAAAATGTAGATTTAAGGTGCACCTCTCAAATCTTTTGAAAAAGGTTGGTCTGGTGTTGGAAAAATATCTAATTGATCATCTCGATATCCAGATGTATAGATATGAAGAAAAAAAGAGATTTCAAATCCTAAAAATAGTATATCTTGCGACTCATTATCTAGACCGTCTATTTTTAATATGTTCATGTGTTTACAGATCAGTTTGATTTGAACCATTTTTTGAGTTTAAAATTTTTGAAGTAGAGATAAAATAGATTTTCATCGCCATCCTAAAAATTTCCAACACCAAAATTAGACAAATTTTGGAGGTGCACTTTAATTTTGATTGTTTAAAGTGACAATCTTGTGGAAACCCAACCCAAAAGAAAACATGGTCTACCCTTATTTTCAAGTTTAGACCCTTGGTTGTTGTCGGTTGTCAACGTGTAAGTTGTGTCAATTGAATTGCAAAATTTGAGGATATGTCAATTTGAAGTGCATACTTAGACTACAATGTGATAAATATACTGCAATTGATAATGAACATTTTCGAAAAAAGGAAGTTTAGACTTCCTAAGAAAAATGACGACGAAAGTCAAAATCAATCTTTCTATGTGAAAATGCAATAGCGATGTGGAGTGGTGGACAATTTTGCCAAACAGGGAGTAGATACAATGGTACACCACATTTTTTTTTTTTTTTTTTAGGTAATTCAATGCGGAATATAGGCCCTACCTGTTTTTCAAATAATTAAGTTTTTGAAGTTATCAGTGAGATTGAAGAGCACGATGTGTAACTAAAATATGGGGTACTACATCTATGACCCGGCCCCTTTTCCACCACATTCGACCCTGACCCCTTTCCCACCTCATTCTTTCTTAGTTATAAAGTATGGTCTCTATCAAATTCTATCTTATGCATGTAAATAAATTCTGACTGCAAAGCAATGAAAGGAAATTTGGGGCTTGGGCCTATTCCAAATGCATGTTGCATTTGGCTACAAACATCAATCAATCCAATTCCACATAATGGAGATTCATGGAATTAAATCAAACAGAAAATGACAAACATATGTCCACATAATAGTCGAATAAAATGCAAGATAGTTGGGCATCAACTTTATGTTCGGCCTATTTTAATGGGCTTAAATTATTATAATCTTTCTACTTGTTTAGGGTTTCTAATCCTTAATAGGGACGCTTGGTCATTTCTATAATATTTTTTAAAGAAGTATGTGATCGAAACAAGTTATTAAATAGCATTGTCAATATTAAATGAGATGATTTGACTTTAGTGATTTGTTAGATGATCCTTTTAAGGTGTTAGTATCCGTTACAAAATGAAAAAAGTTTATATAACGTTGCAACCTTAAAATATAGAATTAAAGATGCATTTGAAAATTCCATCATAAAAAGTTGTTTTAATGTTGAAACACCTTCTAATTGATTATCTCGACATTGCGATGTATGAATATAAAAAGAAAAGATTTTGAGTCCCAAAAATAGTGCATTTGCAGCATATTATCCATACCGTAAATTTTCAAGATTTTCATATGTTTACATATCTACTTGATTTTAACCATTTTTAGAGTTTAAAATTTTATAATTAGATATAAAAATATATTTACAGATAATTCTAATAATATTTTACACCAAAATTACATGTTATGGAGGTGCGCCTTAATTGGATTGTTGGGACCTTTTAAATGGGTCAAATTAATAACTTACTTTGGCTTCCTCATCGTTGAATAAGGGTAATTTAGGTATTTTTAAAGATATTTTTTGAAGTTATATTTTTAATGAAATGAGAATTAAAAAATAAACTCTGCAATACTAATTGGAATGTTTTGAGGTTGTCAATAATTGGTAAATTGTTTTGTGCGGGCTAGCAGAAGACCGCCTTCTTCGGCTGGCGTCAAACTTACTTAGACGGTGGAGCTTTCATGCGAGCTGGCGGGTTAGATTGCATAAAAACCGTTTCCTTAATAATTTGTTAAGGAATTAGAAACTTGAATGGTATTTTGATATGGGAAAGTATGAACGAGATTATTTACCTTTGGTAAAAGACGGTCACAATAAATCTTGACTATTGGATGTAAAATTGAGTGGCTGCATTCATGTCATTGACCAAGTTCAAAGTTCAAGAGATTTTTTCTCGAATTTTATGACACACCCAAGCTATCATATTTCACATCGGATATTTATAAGTAACTGTGACCTCCCTATTCCAAAAGTAAATGGTCTCATTATATATAATCCATATAGATATATATAATGGGAAATGACTTTGTGAGACCTTTACACATCCATGTGTGTAAGACCTCAAATGATCACTATTAAATTTGGTACAGATATCTAGGAAAGTCAAGTCCCATACCCATGTGATAACTTTTTTATATATCTGTGCCAAATTTAATGGTGATCATTTGATGTCCTATACACGTGAGTGTAGGAGGGTCTCATAAGATTATTACTCGTATATAGTATACCGTATGACCATTTACTTTTAGTGTAAAAAAGGCCCAATTACCTTTTAGTCTTTAAATGTGAAATTCGGCTAGAGATGTAACATTGACTCAGCACCAAAATCTAAAAAAAAAAGGGATAGAAATTTATCAAATTACCCATAAGAGATGAACAATTTAACACTTTGCTCCTATCTTTTATTTTAATTTGAAAATACCTATAAAAGAATGTATAGTCTTGAGTTGGAATAGTTCCACATTGGTAAATAACATATAGTCTTAAGTCGGAATAGTTCCACATTGGTAAAATACTCAATAGTTAATTTCATACAAATATTTATATAAATATATTTTTTTTAAAAGAAAATATATGCAATGAGATCATTTACTTTTGATATAAAGAGGTCACAATGACTATAAACCGTTAGATTTGAAATGGGGTGGTTGAGGATTTGTTATTATTTAGAAAACAAAATCTAAAATAAAATTTCTTGAATATTGTGAGATATTTTTATCTTTTGGATTTCACATTCAATGTCTGAAACTAATTGTAACTTCTTTGTACCAAAAATAACTGATATCATAATATATAATCACAAAAAAAAGTGATAAACGTAAAAGTAATTGGGATTGCCTACAAAGAGACCTTTTATTTTTTATACAAGGAGGTCACACTCATTAGATTGGATGGTTTGGAGTTAGTTACGAAGCCGGAGAACATTTGTTTTGGAATATTGTGTTTATTCCATAATACTCTTACAATCACCCATTTTGAAATTTAAGGGACTAGAATGATAGTGACCTCCATCTACAAAAGATAAATAATCTTTTGTAGATATTAAAAAGATCATTTTGGAAAGGCCGAGGTTTTAAACAATCAAAGTAAACCACACCTTCAAATAATGTTAAGAAATGTAGTTTTAATATTGAAAATCTTTGTGACAGTCTTAAATATATTTTCATCTCTAATTATAAAATTTAAAGCCTAAATAATAGTGTAAATATAGTAGATCTAGGGAAACTTAAAAATTGACAGTCCAAAAATATATTACAAGTGCACTATTTCTGAACTTGAAATCCATTTGTTTCTCATGTCCATGCATCTTGAGGTCGAGATGATCAATTTGAGGATATTTGAGCACAGAAACAACCTCTTCTAGTGGAAATTTTGAGAAGTACTATACTTTAATTGTCTATAACCTTGCACTCATATAAACTTTTTCTTTTTTAGAACCACATCCTGGGCTGAAAATAAGTAGTTTAGAATGCACTCCCTCCGTAGTTTTCCTCTCTAAAAGGCATAACTTGAAATGGGTGTGGTTAGCATAGAGCCGAGGCTCTAAACAATCAAAGTGAAGCCCACCTTCAAATAGTGTCGAGAAATATAGTTTGGATATTGAAAACCTTTGTGATAGCTCTAAAATATATTTTTATCTTTGATTACAAGATCTAAAGCTTTAAAAATAGTATAGATAGAGCATATCTATAAAAACATAAAAAATCTTGAAACTTGACAGCAAAACTTAAAATCCATTTTTTTCTCATATTTATACCTCTTGATGTAGAGTAGAGATGATCAATTTGAGGATGTTTGGTCATCAAAACAACCTCTTTTAATTAAATTTTTGGTGTGAGCTATAATTTGGTTATTTAGAGCCTCGGGTCTATGTATACTTTTTCCTCGCTCCTACGACTCCGAATCATAGTAGAGGGGCGTTAGACCCACGATTCTTGCTCTCTGACGACTCTTCGAATCGAAGTAGCAGGCGTTAGACCCACGCGTGATCGCAGCCGTGATTGTGGCGATCTATATTATCCTCCTCTTTCTCCACCATGCCTGCTAAGTCAATCAATCAGTCCATCTCTTTCGTTGATTGTCTTTTGCAATGGCGGAATCGAAGAGTACGAGCCATGAGCCCGTCCCGGAGCTATTTGGTCTCAGCAATGGAACTCTGCAACTCAAGCTCACCAACTGGGGCGCCACCATTACATCTCTACTCGTCCCCGATTCGAAAGGTTACCTTATGCTCTTCTTCTATTCCTCTCTCTGGTAGCATTCCGATTCATTCGTTTCTTTCTGATTTATTGATGGCGAATTAATTCAATTCTAGGTGATCTCGCTGATGTTGTTCTGGGATTCGACTCCCTCGAGCCCTATCTGGTAACGTTTCCATCTCCTTTTTCTCTCTTCCCATTTGTCTTAAAGATGATTATCCCTTGATTTTTCTTATAATGCTGCATGCAAGTTTTGATGGGTTGATTTGTGTTATTGGGTGCATTTGTAATTATGATGGCGCCCGCCCTTTTCCTCTGATTTTTAACACGATTGTTAGCAAATGCAGCATTGGAGTTGTAATTTTAATTGGGTCTTGGTTCATGCAAACTCCAGTTTGAGTCTATTCACTATTTAAGGGATTGTCAACGCATAGAGACTGTTGCATTTTATGTATATGTTATACAGAAACTGTTTGCGAATTTGATTAAGAGTATTAGAAACAGGGTGTGGTTTGTATAGGGTTGCAACGTTAAACAATCAAAATAAGGTGCACCACCAAATTTCATCACAAGACGTAATTTTGGCGTAAAAAATTCTTAGGATGACCTGAGAATCCATTTTCATCTCTAATTACAAAAATTTTAGGCTCCAAAAATTGTTCAAATCAAGTAGATCTATACACACATGAAAATCTTTAAAATGGACGGTCCAGATAATGTATTCCAAGATGAACTATTTTTGGGACTTTGAATTTTTTTTTTCATATTTGTACATCTCGATATCATTAGAGAGTATACCAACTTCAAAAAACACCCATTTACGATGGATTTTTTAGTTGCACCTTAATGGTGCATCTTAAGGTTGCAACCAAATATAACCTTTTCCCTCAGAAATATGGTCTTTCATTTGATTTATTTGGAGATATAACTGTAGTGTCACCTTGTGCATTATTTTGATTGTTACACTAGTGGAAAGGATCGAGCTAATATTTTATTTTTACTTTTTATTAGTGGAAATCCTGGCTTAATTTCAATTACTACCTGACATTGTGTTACTAGGGATTGTTTGTATCAGTCTGAAAACCTGTTCTGTTTTTGAATTGTCTTTGGGGTATTCTATTTGTCAATCCTGTTAGAACAAAAAACTTGATGCGAAAAGAGTCATTGTAAGAGTCAAATTGTAAATTTTGGAGCTTGTAAAAACAGAATAAAAAATCCGTATATTTGTTCTGGATATCTCCATAGCTAGTGTTTCTCTTCCATATTTTGATGTGTTTTTCATGTGGAACTTTAACACAATGCTTCTTTTCTCCTCTGTGATTCTTGGTTATTGAGGACGTCAGAAAGGAGCTTCTCCCTACTTTGGTTGCATCGTAGGCCGTGTAGCCAACCGGATTAAAGATGGCAAGTTCGCGCTCAATGGGGAACAATATTCCTTGCCTATCAATAAGCCCCCAAATAGTCTGCATGGTGAGGATCCAAAAAAACATTCTTCTCTATCTATTACTGGTGCTCTGTTTCCTTTTTCTAGATGTGATCAGGATGATAGTGAAAAATTCTAATAAATAAACATTAAATATAATAAGAATTTGAGTTAATCTGAATGCTAGGTAATTCCATGATTCAGAATTCTATATCCTTGCCTGGTATGGTAATTGAACACTACTTCACTCTTGCTTTATAGTATCTCTACATTATTTTGTTTTCAATTGAGATCTGGGAGAGAACAACACCGGTTTGTAGGGGCGATTTAGCTCAAGTGGAAGGCTCTAAAAGGGCAAGGCGAAGTCCCAAATGGGATGGAAGTAGTAAGAAGAGATATGGTGACTTATGGCCGACTGTGGGTGTAGGCCTTGGTAGTGTGGAATGGCAGGATAGGAGTCATGTAACGGACCCCAAATAGTTGGGATAAGGCTTGGATACTAATGAAGATTGACATCTAGGAGAGCTCCTTCTATTCCTATTTTGCTAGGGAGTAATGTAAATAACTTTTCTTCCCCCGTAGTATATTATGCTGAACTTCTGAAAATAAAATACTGCAGATATTCAAAACATGGTCATTCAGTTATGGTTATGAAAGTTATTCTGATGCTTGTCTCGAGATGTTTCAGGACTGTAAAATTAGGTGAAAACATATGGTACCTATATAATATTGACTCGAAAGTTACATTTGAACCCTCTAATCCTTTCAAACAAAGTAAATATTACTATGGGTTTTATTTTCGTGTTTGTAAGTAGGAGATACATACCTATATCACCACTGGGATAAAGCGCTTAATTGTTAAGTGGGTCAATTCTGGATAACAATTTTTAGGTTCCAAATGACACGATTCTACAAAAGAAAAAAAAATCAGTGGCCCTTGGTAAAAAATATATAAAGAAGTATAAAAAAAAGGAAATAAGAGCATGGCTTTTTATTCAATTTCCTTTTGAAAGGTTGTTCATTTCTTCCATTCTGCAATCTAAGTGGTCATCCAAAAAATGGATATGTCCTTTTTGTGCGTTGATTTTTCATTTTCACTGTCATTTGTTTGTGATTTATATATCAAAGAAAAGGATCCGATTGTCTAACTAGCTCTCATTCTAGCTATGTAACTTAGGGATTGCCTACTTGCCTAGCATGAGTTGCAGATTTACTTAGATTTCCCCATATAATCTTGATAAAATTAATTCTTGCCTTCTAGTTACAAGCATGACTCCATGATTAATTGAATTGCCTTTCTTCAGGTGGAGAGAGAGGCTTTGACAAGGTTGCTTGGGAGGTTTTGGAGAAAGACCATGACGAGACTCCTTCCATAACATTCAAATACCATAGTCATGATGGAGAGCAAGGTAAGCTTCCATACCTCCAACATAAAATTCTTCACATCATCCCCATTACTCAAATTTTCATGTTATACCTTTAATCTTTTGAAAGATTGGGGCTTAACCAAATAATTTTTTCTTTTTTTTTCTTCCTTTTTTTTAACAAATTCTTGAAACAGGTTACCCCGGTGATCTTAACATCACAGCCACCTACTCCCTACCGGGACCCATGACTTTACGGCTCGATATGGAATCTATACCTGAGAATAAACCAACCCCAATTAGCTTGGCCCAACATACTTATTGGAACCTAGCGGGTCACAATGCAGGAAACACTCTAGACCATCACATTCAACTGTGGGGATCTCACATAACACCAGTGGATCAATACACAGTCCCAACTGGTGAGATCATGCCAGTAAAAGGCACCCCCTTTGATTTCCTGGAGGAGAAGAAGATTGGGAGTAGGATTCATGAGGTTCCTGGCGGTTATGATCATAACTATGTATTGGACTGTGGAGAAGAGAAGATGGGTTTGAAGCTTGTGGCCAGGTTGAGAGATCCTTCAAGTTCTCGTGTCTTGACTCTATGGAGCAATGCACCTGGTGTTCAGTTTTATACAGGAAATTATGTGAATGGGGTGGTTGGTAAAGGAGGGGCAGTGTACGGGAAGCATGCCGGCTTGTGTTTGGAGACACAAGGTTTCCCAAATGCTATAAACCAGCCCAACTTCCCTTCGATTGTGGTGGAACCAGGCAAAAAGTACAAACACACCATGTTGTTTGAGTTCTCGGTAGACAAAGGACTGAATGAGAACAGAATAAGATCCGAGTAAAAAAGAGCAGGTGGTGCTTTTCTTAGTAGTTAATAACCAGTCTATTTTGGATCTTGATTGGAGCCATGGTTTTATTTAATCTATTAGGATTATGCTTGGTTTTTACCCTAGTTGATATGTGGCCTGAAATACTATTAAATTTAAGATATGTTTTGGTTCTGGTCATCTTTGTGATGTCTGATGTTGCTAGCTTCAATGCATAGCATACAAGCATGAATGTGTTTTCTATGGTGTGAAGAGTGGAAACCAATCAACGTGCATTTTTAAAGAATGGACTCTCTCTCTCTCTCTTTTCCCCCACCCCCCACCCCATACCCCCCACCCCCCTTATTTTCTTATTTTCTCTTGTTTTGTCTTAAGAATGAGTTCTTGTTGGAGAGATTGTGCTATGATCTAGAGTTTTGATAAGAAAAATATGGGTCTTTAGAAGAGAATAATTGTTCAGTGATGAATAATCAGTGAGAATTACTTCTTAGATATGTACTATCTGGCATCATGCATTGCACATCTATATCTATTTGGATCAGGGTGATTAGCAATTTATCTTCATGTGTTTGTTTGACTCTACTACCTGAACATACTCCTTTTTTCGACTCGGACCAGTCGAGTTCGTACTTCAATCTCATTGCTATGACTTGCGATGAGCCAATAAAGTAAACTTCCATACTCTTATTCTGTGGATAACATTATTGTTATCAGTTACCAGTATCCTTTTTATACCAAGGAGAAGTGTTCTTTTTCTCTGGTTATACGATGCTGGCATCTCCTAATGCTTTAGAATTGTTTTGAACGCCTTCTTTATGATTTATTATTTCTGTTTTGCGGGAATATATGTTGATGATGTGAACAAAGGATTCATTTGTACAAACACTCTTGGGCCTGTTTGGATGGACCCGGGTTTAGTACTATTATATTATATGCTTGTGCTCCTTTTGTATCACATCTTTGTATCCGGCGCTTTTGGATCCCAACTTGTGTAGAAAACGCTTATGAACAGTAGCTATTTGAACAAAAAACAAATGTATTTTGCTCTTATTATATAATAGTAGAAAAAGAATATCCTAGGGCCGAAGAGCAGCCGAACAGGCCCTAAGTATACTTCTACTAAAAGTATAGTTTGTGTTGCTAATTATGGTTTCGATTGATGGATTACTTAAGATTTTTACCATTCTTTTAATACTCTGAATAGATGCAAGTTCTTATTGTATATTGACTATATGAAACAAAATAAATGTATCGTGGACCCTAGCCTTGACCGATGATCTTGAGATTTTTGAGTGAAGAACAAATGTTGAAGCACCAGCATAACAGAGAAAGATGACATTAAAAATTATGGGCATGGATGATGAACAAGAGTTACAAGACTTCCTCCACATCAGTAGCTATGTAGCTATATTATGAGTCGATTTAAATTCCTCTCTCTCTCTCTCTGTGGATAAATCTTTGGATTTCTTTTGGGGGGGCGATCATATCACTTTTGGTGCTAGATCCCCTGCTCTGAAAAGAGTAGACACTAAGAATTGCTATGAGAGAATCAATGTTAGAGACTCTTGGTGCCCAAGATTTATGAGTCTAAAGGATTCAGAGTTGATACAGTTCATGGAGCTATTGGTAGCGTTGGAGGGGGTTTACATTTCTTTTGAGGAGTATATTAATAGGCAAGTTTGGTCTTTGGTGAGCCCGGAGATTTCATATTGAGATCTCTTTATAGAGTTCTGATTGAAGAGAAAGGGTTGTGGTGCCATGCTCGAGGGTGTGGAAAGTGCAGGTGCCACCCTCTACCTGGAGTTCTTTCTGGTGGCTTTAATATCATAATAATAATTTTTTTTTTTATATGTTGACGGTAGGAATGAAGGGTAGGATGTTATGATGAGGCATCAGCCTAGTATACTGATTGTGAACTGTCTTCGGTCTGCCTATCCATAACAAGTGCATTTTATGTTGGGAGGAGATAGAAAAATGGATCATCTACTAGTTTACTGTAGGTAAATACAGTGCGGTCGTTTACCATACACTTGTTTGGGTTGGTATGGGATTCCTCGCAATTTGGTGTCTTTCATTGTTTCTAGAGATTTTTTCTTGCCTCTTCTGGTGCTAGAGTGAAGATTTTGTGGCAGTTGTGTGCTCAGAGTTGGAGCAACCCAATGGACGAATCTTTAGTTATACTAGAGTGGAAGTAAAGAGATTTTTTGAGAAGCTTATTATATTATGGGCTCTAGCGAGGCCTGAATTCCAAAGTAGAAGGTTGGTTGATCTTTTTGGTAATTAGAAGGACTGGTGTGCCCCTCAGAGATGAGGGGAGATCACCATCTTGGAGTTTGTGATTCCTCGGTGAATATAAAAACATTTAGGGACTGTTTTGATACTTGGAAATATATTGTCTGTGAAATATATTACTGGTGTAATACATTACCTGTAAATGGATTGTTACTGTTAGGGTAGTATTTGGATGCAATCCGGGAAATACATTGTTATTGTTTGGCTATGTTTGGAAGAAATATAGGAAATGCATTACAAACATTTAAATAGCATGTGCCCATAAACTATCATTTCTTTTCTTTTTTGTCACAAAATTCCACTAAAATGCAGAATTATCATTTCCTTCTTTTCTGTCTCAAAATTCCACTAAACTATTGAATTAAAATCATCATTACATCATTCCAAAAAGATTTCTAATAATAGCATTATCACCATCCCAAAAAGATTTTCTAATAATAACTTGTACCATTTTACAATCATGACACTATTTTCTAATTATTTTAAGTACCTTTGGCACTTATATGCAATCACATGTTTTCTAACATAGCATTGGTTTCAACATGATAAGTCATTGGAACAATATAATTGGAATTATATAAATTTATTATAATAAGCCTTATTTTTATTTATTTTTCATAGAAGTCTTTCAAATATCTCTCTATATAATTTTAAATAAACAATAAATTTATGATACAAAATCGGTAGGGTACGAGTTAAAAATGGGAAGAAGTTTGATTAATAAACTAGAAGGTTTGGTAACGTTAGTATAAAATTTTGAGGTATGGGAGGAGACTAAAGAGGTATGTTATTTCAATTGAGATTTTAGCAATCTCTTATGAGGATTATGTTGTGTGAAATTTTTTATTATGATTGTGTTGTGTAGTTTATCATTATTACTTATTTTTATTTTTATTATTTTTGTTTTATAGAAGTCTAATGTCTCTCTATATAATTTCAAATAAACAATAAATTTATGATACACAATTGGTAGGGTACGAGTTAAAAAATGGGAAGAAGTTTGATTAGTAAACTAAAAAGTTCGCTAATTGCATTATAAAATTTTGAGGTATTAGAGGAGATTAAAGAGGTATATTATTTCAATTGAGATTTTAGTAATATCTTATGAAGATTATGTGGTGTGAAATTTTTTATTATGATTATGTTGTGTAGTTTATCATTATTACTTATTTTTATTTTTATTATTTTTGTTTTTATATGACACTGATACCTTCAGATGAGGGCACGAGCTTGGGGATCACATTATGTTGTGTGAAATTTTTTATGAGCTTAAAAAGGGGAGGGATCACATTATGTTATGTGAAATTTTTATTAGGATTATGTGGTGTAATTTATCATTGATTACTGAGAGATATATGTGTAGCTACCAAGGGTCTTTGGGTAGCTTTGGGTGATTTCAATACAATATTGGACAATTATGAAACGATGAGTGGCAGGAATTCACTACCACCTAACTCAGGGGACTTTGCACATACTTTGGCTGACTATGCGTTAACTGACTTAGGCTTAACAAGGGGGTGGTTCTCTTGGTCTAATAGCCAACTTAAGAAAAGATGTATCAAATAACATCTAGACCGGGCCTTGGCAAATTTGGAATGGGTTTTATCTTATCAAAAATCCAAGGTAGAGTTACTTCTCAAGGGTATTCTGATCATTGCTCTTTGCTGGTGACTTTATCAACTGGATGGATCTAACCATTCATATACTTCGTGACTTGGCAACAATACCGGGTTTATGGATGTTATCTCTAATTCATAGCAACTTAGAGCCAAGGGCACGCCTATGTTCCGTTTTGTGACAAAGCTGAAAAGGTTGAGAAGCATCATAAGAGATTGGAATAGATGTTCTTTTGGTCATGTGGGGAATCAAATATCTAATATTCGACAACACTTATTGATTCTTCATGATGATTAATGTCGGGATCCTTCCAATGAGAATATGATGGTGGAACAAAAACATGTACACATGCCCTACAACAATTACTTTCACATGAGGAGAGTATGTGGAGACAAAAATCTCGACAGACTTGGTTGAAGGATGGGAATTCAAATACACATTTCGTCAATTTGTCCACCATCATAAGAAGAAGAAATGACAGGCTCAACCTCCTCAAAAATCAAAATGGTTATCTGACTTCTGAGGTAGAAATCCAAAATCACATTATTGGCTATTTTGAAGAATTATTGGCACAAAGAAAGTATTGTTCTTTGGTCAGTGTGGGAATCAAATATCTAATATTCGACAACAATTATTGATTCTGCATGATGATTTATGTCGGGATCCTTCCAATGAGAATATGATGATGGAAAAAAAACATGTACACATGCCCAACAACAATTATTTTCACATGAGGAGAGTATGTGGAGACAAAAATCTCGACAGACTTGGTTGAAGGATGGGAATTCAAATACGCATTTCTTCAATTTGTCCACCATCATAAGAAGAAGAAATGACAGGCTCAACCTCCTCAAAAATAAAAATGGTTCTCTGACTTCTGAGGTAGAAATCCAAAATCACATTATTGGCTATTTTGAAGAATTATTGGCACAAGAAAGTAATATTAATCTTAGTTTGGTTGATCATTTTCTTCCTTCTTCAATTCTTAATGAAGATCAACAAAGGGAACTTATAAAGGAGGTGTCTATAGAGGAAGTGAAAGCCTGTGATTGTACGCCAAGCCTAGATAGTTTTACCGTGGAATTTTATAAGTTTAGTTGGGAAGTGATCAAGAAAGATTTGTTTTTGGCATTGTATGACTCTTCCAAAAAAGGTAAAATTCCCTAAGCAGATAAATTCCACATTCATTTCCCTTATCTTGAAAGTCAACTCCCCTTGTCTTATGAATGACTTCAGGCCAATTGATTTGTGTAATGTTCTTTATAAAATTATTAGCAAACGTATTTCGAATAAATTGAGGGAGGTGTTACATACTCTGATTTATTCCAAACAAGTTGTATTTTTAAAGAGGAAATTGATCACAGATAACATATTGATGGCTGATAAGCTTATTTCACTATGTCATAAATACCCAGTCAATCCAAAGATGTGTTTGCAGTTGGATCTAAGTAGTGCCTATGATTGGGTTTTTTGGGATTTTGTTCTTGCGAGGTTGCATGCTTTGGGTTTTCCAGATCTTTTTGTTTCTTGGATTTGCCATTGTATTACTACTCTCTCAGTACTTCAACAGGGAAAAAAAGGCTTACAACAGGGGTCCTTTATCTTTGTATCTTTTCTTATTGGTAATGGATTTCATGAGTAAGCAGTTGGATAAGGCAATACTACAAGGTGCTCTTTTTGTGAATTTTCCTTCTGGTTGTGACTCTGGGGTATCACATCTATTTTATGCCGATGATGCAGTTATTTTCGTTGAGCCTTCTTTAGCTTTTGCAAAATAGATGAATTCTATTATTTGTATTTTTGGAAATACTACAGGGCAAAATTTGAATATAACGAAAAGTAAGGCTTTCTTCTTTGGAGCTTCGATGAATGCAAAACATTTGATCTTGAAAGAATTGAGGTTTGGTGATGGTTCTCTTCCAATAAGATACTTGGGAATGCCTCTGTTCTATGGTAATTTGAAGCAACATTATTGTCAGAATCTCGTGGGGAAATTCATTAGCAAGATAGGAACATGGCATGCTTATTCCTCTCTTATGCAAGTCGGTGACAATTGTTGAGATCAGTACCAAGTTCATTAACAATTTTTTGGATTCTATCATTTGTACTTCCAAAGCGCACATGCAATAAGTTAGAGTGGCGTCATAGAAATTTTCTATCGGCTGGTACAACTAATAAGAAGGGGGTTCACCTAGTAAAGTGGAATAATATATATTTGCCGATGGAAGAGGGGGGATTTGGAATTCGTGATATTATTGAGTTCAATAATGCAGACATGATGAAGTTTGCATAAAGGATTCTGGCTAAGCCGTATTCTCTTATAGCTCGCTTCCTTAGGCACATGTACTTCAAAAATTGTTCAATCTGAGAAGTAGATAGGAAGTCCTGCTCCTAAGAAGGGCATTCAAATGGGGTTGTCTCTCTTGCGCCCCAATGTTCAATGGATTATTCTGGATGGAAGGACAATTCTTTTTCTGGGCAGATCCATGGTTATCAAAAAAATCCATTTTGGAATCTTATGATTCTCGTATTCGGAAGGACGTGAGAAGTTTTGCCACCCCTAGGGTTGTAGACTACTTAAATGGTTCTCCACAATCCTGGTGTTTCCCTACCCCTGCACCAAGACAAGCTCTTAAAATGTAGAATCAATGGATTAGACTTTGGAAGAAAGTGGAGGTTGCTTCAATCCCTCAGAAACCTAATCTTTTGGTATAAATTCACTTTGCAAATGGAATGTTTTATGTTAAAAAGGCATGAAATCTCATCTGTCGTAAGGGCTCTTCTCAACCAGTCTTCATGGCATGTTGGTCTTGTAAGTATCATCCAATGGCTAAATGGTTATCGTGGTTGAGCCTTCATCATTGTCTTCCTACCTCTTCGCTCATGCAACGAAGGGGAATCACCCTTTCTTCTGTGTGCCCTTTCTGTCATCTTAATGACGACAATATTTGCCATATTTTGCTTGAATATGTTTTCTCGAAGGGATTTGGAGGTCGATAGCATGACAATGTGGAAAATACTCTTTTGCAGATTATTTTATTGCAGCTACACTGCAGAAATGGTTATTATCAACATTTGACAGTCTCTCTTCTTCACAACTATATGAATGATTTAGGAGGAGCGGAACCATCGTATGTTTCAAGGAAGGACACTCACTCTTGCAAAGTTGACTCAAAGGATCACCTACTATGTTCGTGATTTGGTGGATGTTAAGGCATAGACTTACCACATCTTAGAAAAGACAATTACTGAGAATTTACGACTTACGTGGCGGCAACGAAGGATCAAGTTACCCATAACAGTGGCATGGGCTTTTCCACATTCACAACATTTTAAGATAAATCTTGATGGGTCTTCTATTCATGATCTAGGTCAAGTTGGTTGTGGGGGTGTCTTGAGACGGGATGATGGATCTTTCGTTGTTGCTTTCTCGGTTCCTCTTGGGACTGCTTCCAATAATCACGCAGAATTTCGAAGTTTACAAGAGGGTGTTGATTTAGCCACTGAAATGGAATGCTTCCCCTATAAATTGAGAGTGATTCTTCTTTACTTGTCCAGGTCATACAGGGTAGGTATAAAGCTCCATGAGCTCTTCATATCATAACTGCTAATTGCAAGTCTAGACTTGAGAATCATTCATTCTCCATTTGCCATGTTGCTAATATGGTGGCCGATGTTCTTGTAAAAAAGGCTACAATTTTTGTGGAGGCCACCATTTGGTGCTCTAGGCCTCCAGATTTTATTAACCTTTGTTTACTTCATGATGTGGTATAATTACCCTATTGTAGGGTTGTAAAATAGTACGACATAATTTTTTCTATATTTTATTAATGAATATTGAGTAGAGGGCCTTCTCCCTCATTGATTTACCCAAAAAAAAAAAGGAAACCACAACGATACTGGATTGTCGCCCTCAAAAGTGCCTACCCAAGTCATCCCCTAGCCACCCCTCGAGAAACTGGATACAATCTCCCCTTCTCCAAAGGGTCTCAACCATGGCGGTAATCCAGGAGCAAAGATTGGAGGAAAAGAAGTGCTTCAAAGATAATTCAGAAGATTTCACGGGCGAATTTGTTTTGATTGTCTTGCTTTTTTTTTCTTTTTTTTTTTTTCTGAATACACGACATCTTGTTTGCATGTATTTTGGAGGCATCCCCCCAAACCCCGCCATACATAATAATAAGAAGAGCCATGAAGTACCACTGGCTTCTTGGAAATAATCATGTTCGGAGGACCATATAAGAAGCACAATTAAGCCCCTTGTTCAAGGCCCAGACCCATGGACTCCTTACTTTTCCACATCAGGGGCCTTCCCAATAAATGTCATGGTTAAAAAAGGCCTTTCCCGCCCAAGAGTGCTATGGAGACTGAATAATGACTTATGATCAAAAGTACCTTGGAACGAGTCTAGATTGGCACCAAAAGAAGCAAAAAGATGGATATTGTTGCCCCAAAGCCATCCCCCAAATTGTAGCTTAGAATTTAGAAAGGTCTTGGAGCAAGAAATACAAAATAGGGCTAACATACACAGCCTGTAGATCGTCAAGAAAGGATAAATTACAGAAAATACCCTTAAAATCAATCTTCGACGGTCTCGAGACCATCACAAATGCATTCAAGAGGTCGAAAAACCCTTTTCTAATTTTCACACTAAACAAAAATTCGTAGGCCTCAAGACCATCACAAATGCAGTCCATGTGGCCTTCACTCGGTATTTCCATGATAACTTTACACTCGTGCAACATCTCCGGCTAAGAATATATCCATTTCGATCATGAGTCGAAGGCTTGGGTATCAGTACAGGACAAACCACGATTAGGGGATTGATCGAAATTCCTTGTGACATTCAATATGCAAAATGCTAAAGCAAGTAGTACCCCATTGTCTGTGTATGAAGTTATCTTCAAGATAATGTCCTATCACCGAAGTAGATAAGATACATATGCCTCGTGTATCACATTCTTTGGCTGTATGGAGCCTCATGTTAGCTATGGTTAGCACTAGACTTAACATAACGCAAGTAGTGGGAGTTGTGAGCATTATCAACATCATCATTTTAGCCTTTTCCCAATTAATTGGGGTCGACTACATGAATCCTGGTTCTCCATTATGCTATATTAAATGTCATATCCTCAGTGAGGCCATAAACCCCCACATCTTTTCAAACGAACTCCAACCACGTCCTTTTGGGTATACTACTTGCTCTTTTCAGTCCTTCCACTTGAATTAGTGGGAGTTGTGAGTATATACATGGTAAATCCTTGTATGATCACTGGAATACTATGAAGTGCGTGCTTTCTTATTTAAAAGGAGCTTGTAATGCTACTATTTGTTATAATGGGATGGATTTGAAAGTTATTAGTTATGTTAATATAAAATTTGTAGGTAACTTGGATAAAAGAAGGTCTACTATCAGGTATATTTTTGTTTTGGGAGGTGGTGCAATTAGTTGGGTACCAAGGTTACAATTTGTGATGGCATTTTCATATCCTAAATATGTGTCACTAACTCATGCTTCTAAAGAAAAAAATTTGGTTAAACATGTTATTTGCTGAGTTTCGAGTTGCCAAAGAAGGAAGTCATATTTATTGTGATAACTAGAATGCCTTGCTTGTAACAAGAAATCTAGCCTTCCATGATAGGACTAAACATATTGATATATCATTTTATTCATGATGTGTTAGAATAAGAAATAATTTTGTTACAAAAAATTTATGCTAATAACAACCCAACACACATAACGACTAAGCCCATTCGAAAGGAGAGTTCACTTGCTGCAGGATTTCCTTAGGATTTGTGGTTACTTGATGATTAATGATTGTTGGGCAGCAGTTCCTTAAATCAAACCAGTAATAACGAAATATGGGCGAATGTTGGTGTGAAACTAAGTTTTGGAAATGAGTTATATGATTTCCTTAACTCCTATTGGAGTTCCTATATAATAGGATGTGAGATCCTAATAGATTTAGGAAGCCTATTACTTTCGAACTTTGTGTATTTCTACTTGAAATCTTACAAATCCTAAAGCCAAAAGGATTGGAATGCGATGGGGCCTCACATGGGTATCTCCTTATGCTTTTGTCTTTATAAAGTTATTTTGTCTAGAGAAAAACTGTGTGAAAAAATAGGGATAGAAGGGTGAGTTCTTGCCGTCATTTGGGTGGATGTTCTCAAGAGAAAAAAAAAAAGCCTTGTATTAGGGCTTGTGAGCGAGAGCTTGAAAACTATTGTATTTTCTAACCTTATATGGATTTGTTTTTATTAGTGGTAGAGAAAAACACCAAGATGGTTCGAAGATTAGCCAAATCTACGGGGCAGCAAACTTCTCTTACAATCGTAAACATTAGGAGTTGTGAGCTGATACATGATAAATCCAATCCTAAACATGATCACTGGACAGTTATGTAGTGGATCCTTTGTTACATAAAAGGAATGTGTACTGTTGTTATTTATTTCAATGGGATGGAATTTAAGGTTGTTAGTTATGCAAATGCAGATTTTGTAGGTAACTTGGATAAATGAAGGTCTACTATGGGGCATGTTTTTTCTTTGAGAGGTTGTGAGATTATTTAGTTAATCAAGGTTGCAGT
The DNA here is from genome assembly GCF_000471905.2 of Amborella trichopoda. The sequence goes on from NW_006494904.1 coordinate 1,122,773, forward strand.
CTTTGACGGCTTCGTCTTCTAAAGAAGATAAGTATATGTCACTTACTCTTACATCTAAGAAAGCAATTTAACCAAACATATTACTTGGTGAGTTTTGAGTTGACCAAAAAGGAATACGGCTTCATTGTGATAATCAATTGCCTTGTTCTTGGGAAGGAATCCAGCTTTCCATGATAGAACTGAACTTATTGATGTTCAGTATCACTTTGTTCGTGAGGCGGTAGAAGATGAAAGAATTTTATTATATAGAAATTTCATATTGATGTCAATTCAACATATATGTAGACTAAGCCTATAAGCATGGGGAAGTTCATTTGGTGCAAGACTTTCTTAGGACTTGTGGTTACTTGATAAGTAGTAATTATTGGGCAATAGTTTATTGGAGCAAACTAGTCAAAATAGAAGCATATCTTCAAATAGAAGAATTCGGTGTGAAGCCATATTTTGGAACGGAGTTATGTGATCCCTCATCTCATGTAAGATTTCCTATATTATTCGATGTGAGATTCTTGTAGATTGAGGAAGCCTATTATTTTGGGACTTTCTGTATTTCTAATTGAATGGAACACTACTCCTAGGCTGAAGATGTGCAACGTTACATCCTAAGCTCAATTCCTTCCTAGGGTAGGGTCCTTCTCCCCACTAATTCACCTAAAAAAAAAAAAAGAATATCTTTTGATAAATCTTAAAGCAAAATGATTGGAATTAGATAGTCCCTAGGATTTTCTCTGTATAAAAGTATTTTGTAGAGAGAGAATGTGCAAAAATAACGTTAGAATAGGATGAGTTCATGTAATCCTTTAGATGGATTTTTTAGAAAGAAAATAAACATATTTTAGAGCATGTAAGAGAGAGATTGAAAACGCTACCAAGGGGATATGCAACGCTACGTTCTAGGCTCAATTCATACCAAGGGTACGAGCCCTCTCGCCACTTATTCACCCCCAAAAAAAAGAAGAATATCTTTTGACAAATCCTAAAGCAAAAAGATTGGAATTGGATAGTCCCTAGGATTTTCTCTTTATAAAAGTATTTTGTAGAGACAGAGTGTGCAAAAAATAGAGAGAATAGAGTGAATTTTTATAATCCTTGGATAGGTATTTTAGAAAAGAAGAAACATATTTTAGAGCATGGAAGAGACAGATTGAAAACCCCTAAGGGCCGTTTGGATCCATGGAAATATATTTCCAAAAATGTATTTTGATGGAAATGACATTTTTTGGCCATTTGGATCGAAATTTTGGGATTGAAATGTATTTTTGCCTGTAATTGTTTTCTTCATTTGAAGCCACAGATAAGGAAATATGTATCGTTGTTTTTACCTTTTGAAGTTGATTTCCAGCTAGATGTCCCTGTTATAGAGACATCCACTTGATAAAATATAATTAATTCCACAAAAAAACACCCGTACGAATTGGAAATAGAAACTATCTCAAATTTTGCGTTTAAAAGAGAGAAAGTATCTTAAAACTTTAGAGAGAGAAACTATTTCAAATTTTTAATGAAGAGAAAATATTTGAAAATTCTTAGAGAGAAACTATCTCAAATTTTAAGTGAAATTTTTTAGAGAGAGAAACTAAAAAGAAACTCTTATATTTTAAGTTTTAGAGAGAGAAATAATTTTAAATTTTAGATAAAAACTATATCAAATTTTAGAGAGAGAAAATATCTAAAAAATTTTAGAGAGAGAAACTACATCAAAAATTTTAAAGAGAGAATCTAACTCAAATTTTAAGTTTTAGAGAGAGAAAGGATTTGAAAATTTTTAGAGAGAGAAACTATATCAAATTATAAGTATTATAGAGAGTATATTAAAATTTTTAGAGAAAAACTATCTCAAAAGTTTTAGAAAGAGAAACTCTCATATTTTAAGTTTTAGAAAGAAAAATATGTTCAAATGTTAGAGAGAAAAACTATATCAAATTTGAGAGAGACTGTATTTAAATTTTTTAGAGAGAAACTATTTCAAATTTTAAGTCTTAGAGAGAGAGAAGGTACTTAAACATTTTTAGTGAGAGAAACTATCTTAAAAATTGTAGAGAGAGAAACTATCCCAAATTTTAAGTTTTATGGAGATAAAATATTTTAAAATTTTAGAGAGAGAAACTACTTCAACTTTTTTAGAGAGAAATTATCTCAAATATTTGGAGAGAGAAACTATCTCAAATTTAGTAAAAAAAAAGACAATATAATGAATAATACAACAAAATATTTAACAATTTTTTAAAGAAGAAAAAACATGAAAATTTTATACATCCATGTAGCATCCAAACAGCCGAAATCTATTTTATAAGAAATACTTTTCTTAAAATGTATTTTAATGGAAATAGATTTTTCTTGGTAATCTATTTCGATGGATCCAAACGGTCCCTCATATTCTTTAAGCTTACATGATTTATTTATTTATTTGTGGAAGAGAAGTTTCTTGTCCCTATGCAACTACTGAGCCACGTAAATGTAAGTATTTTGCCCTTTAAATTTCCTATGCTATTTTTTTTTCCCTTTATTTTTGCTCAGATATTGTTGGAGGTGAACAATGACTAGGAAAATAAGATTTGTCTACATTTCGTTTCTGTTTTTTCCCTAAAAAGTAAAAGAAGATAAATCTATGTAAGTATTGTTTGAATGAAAAGGGGGTTCCTAATCAATAGTTTATATACGTAGTGATCACAATTTTCAAGTACGACTCCCCTTCAGCCCATTTTAAAAGTTTCGAAACGAGAAGCAACCAAAAAAAAAAAGAGCATAAGATCCTCTTTACTATCCGATGTGCTTTTTCCTCTAAAAGTCTAAACATGATTTGCACAACAGATTTTGCAGGTGGTAATGTGCAACTATTGATTATTAAGAAGGGATATACTTTCCGTACAGATTTACGCTTTCCTTACCATCCAGCCATCCAATTTTGATCAAGAGATTACTCATCGTTTGATCTTAAATTCGACGCCTTAAAGTATTTTATTTTTAATTTTTTTTATACAAATTTATGAATATGTAAAATTTGGTACATGCCATATTCTCATTGGGGCGCACATATAAAAACATTAAAAATAAATTTTCAATAAAATATAATAACCAAAATACCCCTAGAAAATGTGAAAGGTATTTTAATCATTTTATTTTATTAGAACTATTTTTATATATATATTTTTTGCTAGTGCAAGTTTAATAGAGGATTGTTTGTGTCAAAATAATTTATAGAAAAAAATAAAAAATAAAATAGTGTAGAGATGTGACATTGTGATTGAGACAATCTTAGCCATCCATTCATAATGGACGATTGGATAAGGGGAAGTATATAAGTTTTATGTTGTAGAGAAAGAATAAAAAGCTTGCCCAATAAAGAAGGAACCTTGAAACAGTAAACAAAACCAGCTTCAAAAGCTTTTTAGTATGTTAGGCTTATGTTAGTTTGATTTGGGAAACTTAGAAGAAACCAGAAAGAAATTGTGATGGGATTTTCCTTCTTTGAGCATCGGCCTTACTTTATTCTCTAAAAATGATGTGAGCAACAATTTTAATAAGAGTAATGATTTTATAGGACCCTCCCCCATCCATATGTGTAGGACCCTAAATGATCACCATTAAAATTAGGCACAAATATCTAAAAAAGTTATTTCATGGGTGTGAGATTTGACTTTTCAATAGATCCATGTCGAATTTAATGGTGATCTTTTGGAGTCCTACACACATAAATAGGAGAAAGTCTTATAGGATCATTTTTCTTTTAATAATATAAAACTTATAATTCTTAAGAGGCTTTAAATAGTAAAAGAAGATCTACTGAAAATATTTCCCTGTTTTAATTAAGTATTACTTACTTTAGCCATGGTTATTCTATTGTTAAATTTTTGTGAAAAGATTCATTACTCCCACAAGAGCGTACTCACCTTATGCTTCCTTCACTAGAATCAAATTAGAATAATTTTTAGGAAATGAAAATCTGAAGATGCAACCTCTTGAAACTACCGACATTAGACGAAAAATGAAGTTTCAACTCAATTCTATGAATGCTGGAAAAAATTAATGTCAAATATTCGACAGGCAATGTCCAATTTCTTAACAGTTAAATCTAAAAGCTGAAAAACTCAAAGTCTTGTTTCTAAATAATTATCTAGTGAATTTTGAGTGGATTTTAAAATTTTATATAAAAGGAGAGAAATTTATCAAAGGGTGAGGTTTGTATAAAGTATCAACCTTATAGAAGTAAGGCAGACCGCGAAATCATGCCAGAAGATGCAATTTTTGCGCTAGAAATCCTTGCAATGTATTGAAATCTATTGCAACCCTTAATTATGAAATCATGAAATTTGAGTTCCAAAAACGGTGATAATAACACTTAGAATTTTGAAAATAGACAGTTCAAAATTAATTTTAGGACTTGAAATCATTTTTATCATATCCATGAATATTTGTGTTTGGGCTGAATTGGCCTTAGCCTAGGACATGGAAAGGCTAGGCTGGGCCAGGCCAAATCCACTAAAAGTAAACAAATGAAATGGTTTTTTAAAAAGATTAGGTAGGGCCAAGCCAACCGGCCCATTGTCAACCCTTTTTAAAATTTGTTGATCCAAATTGGAATTGCCCGATCCAATTAGGTTTGATAAATATGTCAATTTTCTTACATAATTGGCCTATATTAAAATGGGATGTTCAAAATTTACATTATTTACTAATTTCAGGCATTTCTTGGCCTCTTTCTTCTTGAAATTTGTCTTGAAATCATCATCTTTGAACCTTCTACAACATATCAACAATTATTTCTTGGATAAAAACCAAATTCATGGAGATCAAGTGCTCAAGATTTTCATGTTTTCTGAAAAATTGAATGTAGTCTTTTTGCCGTTTTCTCTAGCATCCATGCACTTAAATCTAATTTGAAATGATTTGAATCTGACCATTTTAATATGCTCAAAATGATTTAAGCTAGTGTCAATTCTATTAAATATTTTTCTATTTTTCTAATTTTTTTGAACAACTATTTTGACCTATTCCAGCTGCCAATTCGGCTGATATAACCTGTGGCCGGTTTGACCGGTGGGCTCCACATATTATAGATATACGATCCAGCCCGCATGAAATAATTTTTCCTTAAAACAATTTTTCAAAGGAAATGAACAAGACTTGCATGGAGAATGAATGATTTGGAAAGAAGAGAATGAGACGGGTTTTAAAAAATTGGTTTATTAAGGAGCGCAAGGTTATTAGATCTTTAGAAATCATGTGTCGCCCAAATCAATAAAATAAAGATGCAGTTGGCATACGGATGCATCCATAGTTATAGAGGTAAGGTGCACCGTTAAATTTTATCATGGTATATAATTTTGATGTAAAATGTTCTTAGGATTATTTCAAAATCTATTTTTATATCTAATTATAAAATTTTTAATTTAAAAAATAGCTAAAATCAAGTAGATCTATGAAAATCTTGAAAATGAACGGTGTAGATAATACGTTGTAAAATGCACTATTTCTGAGACTTAAGATCTTTTTATTTTTCATGGTCATACATCTCGATGTCGAGATGATCAATCAAAGGGTTTTTCAACATTAAAATCACTTTTTTCAATGGATTTTTGAGATGCATTCATAGTTTTACATTATAAAGTTGCATCTTTATATAAACTTTTTCCATAAAATAATCGTCTAAAGTGCTAAAAACAGAAAAATCGTAGGAGACGTCGAAGAAAAGCAATGAAAGCATTTAAATCTCGTTTAAAACGTTGATAATAGTCTTTTTCATTTTACCCTTAACGTCCCTCCTTCTTTTTCTTCTTTTTATTTTTTCTTATTTTTTTTCTAATATTACATTTTTCTAATCAATTGAAAGTTTTTTTTTTAGAAAAATAACAAAAAATATTATTTATTTATACGTTACCTTTTTAATTAATTTAGAATACTTCTCACCATTTAAAATTTAATTTTAAAATATCTATAAAAAATATGCATGACCGTGACTCATGAGCAGCTTTTAAAATAATAAAAAATATACAAATAAGGTTGCAATTTTAAAATGTAGAAATACAGATACACCTCAAAAATCTATCGAAATTTTTTTTAATGTTAAAAAACTCTCTAATTGATCATATTGACATCGAAATGTATGAACATGAAAAAAAAAAAGATTTTGATTATAAAAAATAGTGCATCTTGCAACAAACTATCTAGACCGTCCATTTTTAAGTTTTCATATGCCTATAGATTAACTTGATTTAATTATTTTTTAACTTTAAAATTTTATAATTTGATATGAACCCTAAATAAAATTTGGAGATGCTCCTAGAAACCACGTGGAACGATATCTTCACTTGACTATCAAAGAGGATATCGCCAAGTCTCCATGTGCCACGTGGAACTCTGGATTAAGAAGACACGTGTCAAGTAGTGGAGTTACTGGGTCAAGTGGTGCCCATTGCGATGGGTTTAGCGTGTGAACAAAACCTCCACCCCTGAGAAACACCACAATCCCAATTTTGTCCTCTCTAATTCGATTGCGCCTAAGTTTCCCGGTTGACCAATGAAAGAAAACCAACACGTGGCTCGGACATGGCCCACTATATGTATCTGACGTGTCAAAGGAAACCACCCGCCAAAATCTCGCTCAAAAAACCCACTAACGTCACAGCCATTTTTCCACCATGAATCAAACGTCAAAAACACAGAGGAAAATTAAATTATTGTTATTATTTTTATTTCGCACGCTATTCAAATCAAATTCAGAAAGTTTCAGAAGCCTGTTAAAACTCAGGTTTCCTCCAACAAATGAACAAATTTTCTCTCTCTACTTCAAAACGAAAAACAAATTTCTTCTCTGCTTCTTGCTCTAACTTTCTCTCTCTACCTCTAGGTTCCTGCTCTAATTTTCTCTCTCTAGTTCTAAAATATAAACACAAACCGATTGCTGCTTCGGCCTCTCCTTCTTCGCTTACTTGAGTTAAAAGGATCAATGTTTTCGCAATCACGGAATGTGATCTGGTGGCCTAGTGGTTGCAACAAAAGGAAACTCATCCAAAGGGTTGGTAAAAATCCAGTCTTGATCCAGAGGAATTGTAGCAAAGGATACAGGTAATCCTTCAGTTTGGTTCTGTTGTGGCAATGGCGCTGAAAGGGAGCCATAAAATTCACTCTCTGAAGAGAAGGACTCATAGGTACTATAGTAATGCTCACAACTGCTCGAATTGGGAACCATGTCCCATACGGGGTAATCGCTGGTCTGCACAGTTTGCTGATACTGCACATTTACTTGCTCGTTGATTTGCGCATCGCCCTGTGAAGAAATGGATGCTGATGTGCTTCCAACTTCCCGTAATTCAGTACTTTGTTGATGCGGTTGGTAAGGCTGGCTTTCGAATTGATAATTGAATTTCTCAGGAGCTCGAGGGATAGGCAACGCTGCCTGGTAAAGAGGTAGAGTGTCATCGGGGAAATTGAGCTTAGCACGAGCTCCTCGGTACTCCACAGCCTTTGCATCGTAAGCCCTGGCCGCCTCCTCCACTGTCTCGAAAGTGCCCAACCATACCCTTATGCCTCTGTGGGGGTCTCGAATCTCGGCTGCCCATTTCCCCGATGGCCTCTGTCTCACTCCCCTGTACTTCCTCCTCTTACTTGAGCTCAAAGCTGCAAAAATACACAGTTCCGTCAAGGTTGAGAAAGAGAGAACCAATCGAAGTTTGAGATGTTAAGGAATGAGGTTGAAGAGGATCTCTTGCCTTGTGGACTTGGGTCCGCTGTGGGTTCTGCTGGGTTGGAGGAACTCCCATTGTAGGTCTCGGAGGGTGCGGGCTCGGGCTCCAGCCCAACTGGGCTCAAGCTCGACCCACTGATTACTTGCTGGAAGGCCCGGACCATGATGGCGTCCTCCTGTTCCTGGCGGCGCGCTTGGTGGTCGCCTGGGTCGCTGGGTGCGGTCGTACGGGCGGACATGTCTCGCACTCTCCGTTGCTCGCAACTCGCAACGCCAGAATCGAATGCCCCGAAAGGGTTTTTTATAGGTAGATTTCTTCACGGCTGATGTGGCGTGCCAGCTGTCATCTTTCACATTACGCGGCCTTGGGTTTCCGACCATCCTGTCGTCCTCTTGTGGGTCCCACTTGAAGTGGTGGCAAAATAATGAGGTGGGCCCAAGTGCCCAGGAGTTTTTTCTTTGGGATATTTCCGAGATTTAAATGGTGTTCCCCTTTTTATTTTTTATAATTTTATTTAATCGCCCCATTTCCCTTTGAAACCCACGTGCACATTAATCAAGTATGAATATCTTTTTGTACAAGACATTATCTAAATTAAACTATATATGAACATGTCTCTTTGGATTGTATGGTTCACGGGTAATCCAATCATATAAAAATTCCATAGAATAATAATAATGCGTCACCATTGCAATATCAACTCTGACATCCGTTGGGGTGGCAACGGGCCAGGGCCATGTCATGCCCTGCGCCCTTTTTTTTTTTTAATTTTATTTGATTGGCCCGGCCTAACCTTAATGGCTAGGGTCACGCTTCGACTAGGGCCTCTTTGGCCTAGTCAGCGATAGGCAGAGCTTGGGCCAACCCTATGGAGACTAGGGCTAAAGCTAGCTTGGCCTGGCTTGTTGAGCCTAAGCCTGACGTTTTGCTAGCCCTACGCTTCCTATTGGAGTCCATTTTAATAGGGCTCAAAGATTTGCATTCAAATCCAAATTGTTAGGAGCAAACTAAATTTTTTAAAAAACTTTTCCAAAAATTGGGCTACAAGATGTACTATTTTCCAAAATTACAATTATTATTCTTTTTATATCCATACATTTTTAGGTCGAGATTAATTTTAAAGTTTTTAACATTAGAACAATATTGCTCAATGGGTTTTTGAGGTGCATTTCCCTTCCATAGTATGAAGTCACACCTTATATAAACCTTCTCCTTTAGAAAATGATAAAAATTTAGACAATTTAAAAATAAAAAGGAAACCAAATTGTTAGAACCACGGTTTTAAAATCTGGTTTGGTGACCCTGATCGAGCATCCAGATTTTCGATCTAGTTCTGTGAATCGATGAACCAGATTGGCAATCTAATTTCCCTAACCAATCATTAAAAAATATAAAAATAATTGGAAAAAAATTAAAACAAGTGGTGCCGGTTCTAACTGGTTCTCCAATAGAACACGGGGAAGCTGGCTGGTTTCATGATATTTCAAGGGAACCGGTTTGACCCCTTCGATTCTTGATCCGGATCGGCCAGTTCCAATCTGGATGGGCTATTTTCCTTTTTACCTTGATTAGAAACTCTATTGTTGAACGACAGATTAATTTTATATACCTGATTTTAAATTGATAAACTTTTATTTGATAAAATTCTTAATATTATTCTTATTCCTATAGAAGTAAGAAATAATGACATTGTAAGGAGAAATTCCCACATGTGAGGGAGAATATGCACTATGAATTTCAATGTTTTTTTTTATTTTGAATTGGTAAAATTTATTTGAACAATAAGATTTATATTAAAATGTTAAAACAAAAATTAAGAAGGTTCCATATTCGTTAAAAGTAATAATTTTAAAAAATAAAAGAAGATGTCATGTTTACGTCTGTTCGGAGATCGTATTTATTAGTACCCAGTATGGAGGGGTTTACTACTTTGAAAATGAGTCTTCGTGTATTAATAAACTTTAATTTATATATGATGAACTCTGCCCACAACCTATAGAATATCATTCTTTGTTTTTTATTCTTTTGTTTGTCAAGGATTATGATTGAATAATCAAAATTGAAGGCCATGACTGCATGATAATGACATATACTGCTTAAGAAATTCAGCATTTGTCGTACAGATTGGGGCGAGCTAATATTCCTGCAAAATGTTCTTGCTTTGAAGAAAATCAAACAAACATTTTTATTTTATTCTAAATCAACCAAAATTTTTTAATAGAAAATTTTGAATTCACTCAATATTTTTCTATTTTCTTTGTCCCAGTCCTCATGCTATAGTTAATCTGATTGGTTTATCGTGGCCTTTAAAGGCCTTAAGAAAAATTGTACAAACATTTAAATAATTAAATAATAAACTCAGTAGGAGTCTTTTTGTAGACCATACTAGGCAAATGCAATTTGCCGATACTTGGACTAGGCTTGACGTGCTAGACGAGCTATGTTGGAAAACCCAAGGCACCTAGACATAGAGATGACACCGAAAAAGGTTTAGTAGGCTAGCCATTGATGAGGTCCGAGTATGTCCGGATGAACGTCGAGGGATTGTATGACCTTTGTGTGTGATAAATAGTATATAGAGATATGACTAAAACCTCAATGTTGTATCATCACACGATATATACATAGATAGCCGTATTGAGATAGTAATCCACTACTAAGGGTGAATTATATACATGTGCGAGAGATTACTCCCGTGCACTTTAGAGCCATAGTTGCATCATGGTTGGTGGATCATGGTTTGTCTTTAGGGGAGCACTTAAAATCCACAGATTGAGATTACGTAACTTATCCCATTGATTGACTTTAGCGGTCCAATTATGAGTCCTTGTAGTGGACTGTGGGTCATAGGAACTGTTGGGTCAATTTGAGAAAGCTTGTGTGGATTATGGTCTACAGGTGAAGGTGGAGTGCTCGTATGCACTGATTAATCATAGAGCTATTTGGATTTGATTCCCATCAAAATTAATTTAATTTAATTAATTTTATGTTATTTGACTTTTAGAATATTTATTTGAATTTTATGAATCTTCTGATATTTTAATTTTGTCATTTGGATTTAGAAATCAAGATAAATTCATTTATAAAATTTTAAATGAACTAAGAGGTCTGAAAAATCTAAAAATCAATTTTTATTGTTTCTAAAATTTGTGGGACCTACATAATTATTGGAAGCCCGTTTAAATCACATAAGACAATTGGGTGGGGCCCAAGACTGGCCACCAAAGGGTGGCACGCTCCACCAATAGGGGATTGCCTTTTTTTACTAAATATTGTGAGAAGAATCTCATGCTAGTTGGCTTTCTTTTTGTGGAGAGAACCTACTTACAATAAAAGAATGGAATATGTGGTTTTTGAAAATCATGAGAATCATGCTAGTTGGCTTTCTTTTGTGGAGAGAAACCCTATTTCCAAAAGTTTGGCAGCGCGTGAATCCCCTTATCTAGGGTTAGTGCTAGAAGAAAAATATCATAACACTCCTACTATCAGTTGAATTCATATAGGAATTAGAACAGAATTTGGAGGCTATATCTGGCAATAAAATTGCACCTAACACCAATCGAATTCCCATAAGAATGGTTTAGGTTTCGGAGGAAATATAGAGTGATAACAAAT
>NW_006494904.1:1186982-1202228 GCF_000471905.2 Amborella trichopoda
ATAATTAAGTATAATCCGAGTAACTGAAATGCTTATAACACTTTTTAACGGCAGTACATAATTCAAAAGATTTCACAAAATACCATACTGGCGTCCCAAGTAGGTCACCTATATACCCCATCAGCGTCCCGATGGGTCCACTTAATCCCTATCGGTGTCCCAGATAGGTTCACTTAATCCCTGCAGGTCCACTTATACCTCACCGGCGTATCGGATAAATCCACTTAATCCCTACCGGTGTCCCAGATAGGTCCACTTATACCTCACCGACGAACCGGATGAGTCTACTTACATACTTAAATTATTTCTAAATCTCTTTAAACATTCGAAAGCAGCAATATCATGTACTCAACATATTACTGAAATCATTAATATGAATTTCACTTAAACCATTAATAACAATCACTCTCTATAACATTTCAAAAATAACCAATCAAATATTTTGGGCTCAAATTTAGAAAGGTAACAGTTTGTAAAGGCATTCTAGCATAATTGCCATTTTAATATGTATAGAAAAATTCTTATAAAAATTCAAGAATACGGAATTATCACAATTTATGGGATATCAATCCACAAATAAGCATTTCACAACAATACTATAATCAATTGCAAAAATATCATTTTTTTTAAATAATAAGGCAGTCATTTGCACATGAATTTTACAATGTCTAAAAATTCAAAACAATAGAAAGACATATCACAATTTTTACTAAAAGCAGAAATATCACATTTATTTCTAACAATAAACAAGAAAAATAAATAAATTTATTTTTCATAATTTACAGCATTCAAAATTTCTAACATAGATAAAATATCACAATTTTTATTAGAAAGATTATTTTTCAAGATAATGAGGTCACGTGCGCATAAAATTTATCGCGCCTAAAATTCATGATAATAAGCAGAAATAATTATTTCATTTCATTTTTAAAAATAATGGATTATTTTTCGAGACAATGGGGTCCATTACACACAAAACTTATAAAATAAAGATCCTGGACGGAAATATCACTATTTATTAAAAACATACTATTTTTCAGGAAGACGATGTCACTTACTCACAAATATTTGAGAGGGAGCTTCCGATAAAAATTCGGTTCGAGAGAGGAGTTCACTGTATTTCGACCAGAGGGAGAGAGAGATCTCAAAAATTTTTAGGGTGGGAGTACTCATCTCCCCTATTTAAATTCTTATAACGTATTATTATATTATTTTATTACGCTCTACCTCATACCTGAGGTGTCGCGTTAAGAGTCTGCTTTTAACATACGAAAACCACGTCCACTAAAAGACGTGGCAAGCAGCAGCAGGCAAAAGCAAAAGTTTAAACCAAAGTAAAAACTTTTGAAAATAGTGATGGTCCCCAAGGACCATCATACTCAAACAGACCATCACCTATTTAAAAGCATATTTTCTTCTTTTTTTTTTTTTTTTTTTTTTTTTTTTTTATTTAAATTTTAAGATTGTTACATCAAGTGCTCAAGATTTTCATGTTTTTTGAAAAATTGAATTTAGTCATTTTGCTTTTTTCTCTAGCATCCATACCCTTAAATCTAATTTGACCTATTCCGGATGCCAATTCGGCCGATATAGCCCGTGGCCAATTTAACCGATAGGATCCACATATTGTAGAAATGTAGTCCAGCCCGTATAAAACAATTTTCCCTTAAAACAATATTTCTAAGGAAATGAAATAGACTTGCATGGAGAGCGAATGATTGGGAAAGAAAAAGAATGAGATGGGTATTAAAAAATTGGTAGTGGAAGGAGCACAAGGTTATTAGCTCTTTAGAAATCATGTGCGGTCCAAATCAATAAAATAATCGTCTATAGTGGAAAAAAGAAAAAATCGTAGGAGGCGTAGCATTTAAATCTCGTTTAACACGTTGATAATAGTCTTTTTCACTTTGCCCTTAGCGTTTTTTTTTTTTTTCTAATGTTACATAGAAAGTTCTTCTAGTCAATTCAAAGCTTTTTTTTTTTAGGAAAATAACGGAAAATAGTATTTATTTAATACTTTACCTTTTTATTTAATTTAAAATGCTTTTCAATATTCAAATTTTAATTTTAAAATATTTATAAAAAAATATACATGTGACCCCATAAGCAGGTTTTCAAATATAAAAAATTTTATATAAGGTTTACTTTAAAATTTAAAAATACACATTCACTTCAAAAACCTATTGAAATTAAAAAAATTTTAATGTTAAAAAATCTCTAATTGATCATCTCTACGTATAAGGAAGTATATTGAAAGCCAGAAATAATGCATCAACATATAAAACCACGTGGGACTATATCTTCACTTGACTAGAAAGCATGACATCACCAAATCTCCCAATGCCACGTGGAACTCGCGCACTTGAAAAGACAGTGTGCAGTAGCGGAGTTACTGTGTCAAGTCGTACGCGCTGAAGATTGCGATGAGTAAAGCGTGTGAACAAAACCTCCACCCCTGAGAAATGCTACAATCCCAATTTTGTCCTCCCTTACTCCATTGCGCCTACGTTTCCCGGTTGAGAAAGGAAAGAAAACCGACACGTGGCTCGGACATGGCCCACTATATCTATCTGACGTGTCAAAGGAAACCACGCCCCTCCCGCCAAAATCTCGCTCAAAAAACCCACTAACATTACAGCCATTTTTCCACCATGAATCAAACGTCAAAAACACAAAGCAAAAATAAACATTTTTTTTTTTATTTCACACGCTATTCAATCAAATTCAGAAAGTTTCAGAAGAAGCATGTTAAAACTCAGATTTCCTCCAACAAATGAACAAAATTTTTCTCTCTACTTCAAAACGAAAAACGAATTTCTTCTCTGCTTCTTGCTCTAACTCTCTCTCTACCACTAGGTTCTTGCTCTAATTTTCTCTCTCTAGTTCTAAACTACAAAATAACCCTTCTTAGGGATCTTGCTCTAATTTTCTGTCTCTACTTCTAAAACACAAGCCGATTGCTGCTTCGGCTTCTCATACTTGGCTTACTTGAGCTAAAAGGATCAATGTTTTCACAATCAAGGAATGTGATCTGGTGGCCTAGTGGTTGCAACAAAAGGAAACTCATCCAAAGGATTAGTAAAAGACCAGTCTTGATCCAGAGGAATTGTAGCAAACGATACCGGTAATCCTTCAGTTTGGTTCTGTTGTGGCAATGGTTCTGAAAGGGAGTCATAAACTTCACACTCTGTAGAGAAGGATTCATAGGTACTATAGTAATGCTCACAACTACTCGAATTGGGCACCATGTCCCATACGGGGTAATCGCTGGTCTGCACAGTTTGCCGATACTGCACATTTACTTGCTCTCGCGCATCGACCTGTGAAGAAATGGATCCAGATGTGCTTCCTACTTCCTGTAATTCAGTACTTTGTTGATGCGGTTGGTAAGGCTGGCTTTCGAATTGATAATTGGATTTCTCTGGAGCTCGAGGGATAGGTGACGCTGCCTGGTAAAGCAGTAGAGCGTCATCGGGGAAATTGAGGTTAGCACGAGGTCCTCTGTACTCCACAGCCTTTGCATCGTAAGCCCTGGCCGCCTCCTCCGCTGTCTCGAAAGTCCCCAGCCATACCCTTATGCCTCTGTGGGGGTCTCGAATCTCGGCTGCCCATTTCCCCCATGGCCTCTGTCTCACTCCCCTGTACTTCCTCCTCTTGCTTGAGCTCGAAGCTGCAAAAACACGTAGTTCGGTCAAGGTCGAGAAAGAGAGAACCAATCAAAGTTTGAGAGGGAGGTAGATGTTAAGGAATTAGGTTGAAGAGGATCAGTTGCCTTGTGGACTTGGGTCCGCTGTGGGTTCTACTGGTAAGGAGGAACTCCCACCGCAGGTCTCAGAGGGTGCGGGCTCCAGCTCATCTGGGCTGCAGCTCGCCCCACTGATTACTTGCTGGAAGGCCCGGACCATGATGGCGTCCTCTTGTTCCTGGCGGTGCGCTTGGTGGTCGCCTAGGTGGCTGGGTGGGGTCGTACGCTTAGACATCTCTCGCACCGTCCGTTGCTCGCAACTCGCAACGCCAGAGTCGAATGCTACAAAAGGGTACCTCCAGTTTTTATAAGTAGACTTCTTCAGTGCTCAACGAATGGCCTCCAGTTGATTTCTTCAGTGCTGATGTGGCGTGCCAGCTGTCACTCCTGCCAGATTACGCGTCCGACCATCGCGTGGTCCTCGTGCAGGTTCGCTAGCATCGATCACAAGTGGGACCAACTTCCAGTCTAGACATGTGGGTCCCACTTTTTTCTATTAAAGTGGTGTTTACTTAAATGACTTTGTATCTTTGGGATATTACGGAGATAGCCCAAAGAAAATGCTGCTCAATAAAATACCGGGTTCTTGCCCTTTGAAACGCACGTGCACATTAATCAATAATGGATAGCTTTTTGTACAAGACATTATCCAAATCATACTACATATGAACCTGACTTTTTGGATTGTATGGTTCTAGGGTAATCCAATCATATTAAAAATCCATAGAATAATAATAATAATAATAAATTTGGAGCCCAAATGCTTCATCATTCCAATTTCCCTTTTTTCTTTTCATTTTTTTGTTGTTTTTTTTTTAAAAAAAAATTTATTTGATTGGCCTGGCCTAGCCCTAATGACTAGAGTCAGGCTTTGACTAGAGCCTCTTTGGCCGAGTCAGGGCCAGGCAGAGCTTGGGCCGGCCCTGTGGAGACTAGGGCCAAGACTGGCTTGGCCTAGGTCCGGCTTGTTGCTAGCCCTGGTTGGAGTTCATTTTAATTGGGCTCAATGATTTGCATTCAAATCCAAGTTTTTAAGGGCACATAAAAATTTTTGAACAACTTTTCCAAAAAATGGGCTACAAGATGTGCCATTTTTTAATATTACGATCTTCTTTCTTTTTATATTCATACATCTTAAGGTTGAGATCAGTTTTAAGGTTTTCAACTTTAAAACAATATTTCTGGATGGGTTTTGATGTGTGTTTCCTTTCCATAGTATGAAGTCGACACCTTGTATAAACCTTCTCGTTTAGAAAATGAAAAAAATTTAAATAATTTAAAAATAAAAGAAAACCAAACTATTAGAACCAAGGTTTAAAATCTGGTTCGGTGACCCTGACCGCACATCCAGATTTCCGATCCAGTTCAGTGAATCGTTGAACCAGATTAGCAATCTGATTTCCCAAACCAATCATTAAAATATTTAAAAATAATTGGAAAAAAATTAAAACAAATGGTGCCGGTTCTAACTCGTTCTCTAATAGAACCCGGGTGGAACTGGCTTGTTTCATGATATTTCAAGGGAATCGGTTTGCCCCCTTCGATTCTTAATCTGGATCGGCCGGTTCCAATCTGGATGGGCTATTTTCCTTTTTACTTTGATTATAAACTCTATTGTTCAAGGATGGATTAATTTTATATGCCTGATTTTAAATTGATACACTTTTATTTGATAAAATTCTTAATATTATTCTTATTCCTATATAAGTAAGAAATAACGGCAATGTAAGGAGAAATTCCCACAAGAGAGGGAGAATATGCAGTCTGAATCTCAATGTCTTTCTTACTCCTTATTTTGAATTAGTAAAATTTATTTGAACAATAAGATTTTATATTAAAATGTTAAAACAAAAATTAAGAAGAAGCCATATTCGTTAAAAGTTTTAAATAGTTTTAAAAAATAAAAATTTACTACTTTGAAAATGAGTAATCGTGTAGTAATAAACTTTGACTTTTATATGATGAACTCTGCCCACAACCTATAGAATATCATTCTTTGTTTTTTATTATTTTGTTTGTCAAGGATTATGATTGAATGATCAAAATTGAAGGCCACGACTGCCTGACAATGACATATACTTCTTAAGAAATTCAGCATTTGTGTATAGACTTGGGGGACCCTGCAAAAAAATCAAACAAACATTTTTTTTAACTCTAAATGAACCAATATTTTTTAATAAAAAATTTTGGATTCACTTAATATTTTTCTATTTTCTTGGTCCCGGTCCTTATGGTTAATCTGTTGGGTTTATGTGGTTTTTAAAAGCCTTAAGAGAAACTGTATAAACATTTGAATAAATGAATCATAACATTTTGTGGACCATACTAGGCAAATGCAATTTCATAATACTTGGACTAGGTTTATTGGAATTTGTGGGAGTATAGAATGGAGAATAGAGAATGGAGAGAAGAAGAGAGAACACAAATTTTACGTGGTTCAGGTCTAAGCCTTGTGTCTACGGAATTAAAGCCCAACTGACTACATCTTCATTATTTTGGATGATTGTTTACATCAATAAGTACCTATACATATAGAGGACGATCATACAATTACATGATAAATATGGTATGATTCTTGGAAATAGGCAAATAGTAGGAGGCCTTTTCACCAAACTAACTTGACATTTATCTTTTAGATACTTAATCTTAAGAGATATATACTAATATATCCATAATGATGTATATTAATATGAACCCGAGATATCTGAGATATCCATATCTTAATACTCCCCTTCAAACTTAGACACTCCTCCTCAAACTTAAGATGCTTTGACATAAAGCAACTAGAGTTTAAACAATACTAAGTTGCAAAAAAAAAGAGAGTAGTGATCAAATCTATTATAAATTTCATAAGTTACCATGGTTTTCCAAGAAACAACATTTCTTGGGCTCTCTACTTTCTTCTAGAGACTTTTTCTCTTTAGGGTCTTACAAGAAAGAACCTTTCTTGGGCTCTCTACTTTCTTCTCGAGACTTTCTCTTTTTACGGTCTTCTTCTCTGAAGATATTCTATCTCCGAGGTTTCTTTTCTTTCTAGAGGCATTCTCTCTCTAAAAGTAAAGGATCATCAAACAGGATGAAGCTATAGAAAACTCCATCTTCCAATATGATTGAGTAATGGAAAATTCGATCATTGAAACATAGACATCTGGAACAAACAGGATCGAGTAAACTCGATCATCACACAGAATGGAGTAACAGTAAACTCTATTATCAAATGGGATCAAGTAACAAAAAACTTGATCATCAGCTATGATCGAGGAATTCGATCATCTTCATCTCCTCTTCTGGAGACGGAACTCTTGATTATCAACCAAGATCGAAAAATTCGATCATCTTCATCTCCTCATCTGGAGACGGAACTCTTGATCATCAACCATAACTTCTCTTTGTATAGTAGTTGGACTGATTTTCTTATCCACATAGCGGTTACATTAGAGATGTTGACTTCATCTTTACTCATCTCATCTCCATATCTTCTATTCGCCATATCTCCTATACTCTCTCCCTCAAGTTAGGTGTGGATGCGAAGAAACACCCAACTTGCAAAAGACAATTTTTTTTTCTTTTGAGTACATTCATATAAAAAAAATTCCAATGAAATTGGGCTTCTAGGCAATAGCCCACATATTAAAAAAATACCACCTTTTTTTTTTCCCTTCTCTACATCCTCAATTTTTTTTGTTTTTTAGTGGCCAAGCCAACTCCACGACGCATAGGCTGAACATTCTGTGTTGAAAGGTCTGAGGGGGAGCAAGCTCATTCAAATAGAATTGGAAAATAAATACTTGTCCCTTGGCTGGTGAAGATCGCTCAACTCAGAGACAAACACAACAGACGCCCGAACTTGAAGTCATCGGGTCACTGTAGTGGACCACAATGGTGGTGTCTCTGGATATAGACATATACTTCTAGCATTGTTCTCCTTACGAACCCCAATAACACCACTTTGCATGTGCCTAGCAAATTCTTCAAGCCATAGTAGCATCCCATCTTGTTGATCATTGCCAAGAGCATGCACAATATTTACCAATGCACCAGGCACACATGCCATCAAATTAATATCGACCTTACGATATTTTGTGTTAACATAGAGTAAACCATCCGTGCAAATTTATTTGGGGCAAATTTTTTATTTATGTTTATTTTTTGTTAATTTTGTTTCTAAACAGAATATATAAATAAGTAATTATTTCTTAAAGGGTTTTCAAACAGTCATTTCAGATTGTTGGGTGTGTGGCACCATTAAAGGCTTTATGAGTGCTTGTAGATGAACTTATTGATAAAATGGAACATGAACTTAGTGGAAGTGTGGTCATGTGTGGACTATTATAAGCAAACTATGTTGACTGATACCGGACTGAATTTTACGAGCTAGGTCAGTCTGGTTGGGAAAAACCCATGTTATCTGGGCATAAAAAACAAACCAATAAGGGTTTTGATGAATCATCTCTTGATGGGATCGGAGTATGCCCGGAAGAGTGAGCCCATGGACTATGTAGACCTTGTGTGTGATGGAGGTCTTTAGAGACGAGGCCAAAGCTTCATCCATGTACAATCACTAGACATGCACATTTATTGCTATTTTCAGGAAGACAAACCACCTTTTAGCATAAAGCTTGTGCTTATGCGAGAAATAACCCCTGTGCACCATCGAGCAATGGATTGCATTAGGCCAGGGTTAACTTGGTTTCGTCTCCAGTGGAAAACCTGAAATCTGTAGACTAAGACTGTGACCCCTTACCCATTGGCTAGACTTTGGTGACCCACTAATGATCCCCTGCATGGAGTGTGGGTCATGGGCAACACTGGATCGGTTTGAGAAAGTAAGCGTGGACCGTGGTCCACAGTAGAAGGTGAGATGCCATAGTGTATATTTATTCATAGACCATATGGATCATTTTCCTACCAAAGTATTTAATTATGTTTTTTTTAAAGATATATGATTTTTAGAATTGTTATTTAAAATTTTATAGATCTCTGGATATTTTATTTATCAAAATTGGATTTATAAAGACAAAGATATTGATTTTACATTGATTTAATTATTCAAATATGATTTTATAAATTTCTAAAAATCATAATATTTATCTTTAATTTTTTTATATTGCATGGGAGATCCGATAATATAAATGGGCCAACATGACAATTTGGGTAGGGCTCAATATGTGCCATCTAGGGTGGCACGTCCCTCCTTGAGAGCTTTCCAATTTTGAAGAGGTCAATCTCTTAGCATGAGGGTTAAGTTATTTGTGTTTTGGAAAATTGATGCCTTGAGAAAATTTTGACTCAAATTTTGGTAAATTTTGGTATATGAGAAGGCTTAAGCATGTAATAAGAAAACATAATATTTTCATATATTATTTTCTTATTCGAATTAATTAATAGGAAAATAGTTTAGGAAGTAGGGGATAATGGTTCTAGCACCTTCTATATGATGTTGTTGGCCTATTTATGAAATGGATGATTCATATCTCTCACCCTACAAGCCACCCACGATGAATGGTGCATATTCAATCTCACATGTAGAAGCAAACCATGAAAAACCCTAAGAAACCCTAAACCAGTGATGCACTATAAAAAGTGGGAGTATCCTACCCAATATTCTCTACACCAACTTTCTATCTCTCTCTCATACCCACATAGGGGGCACGCCCCAACACTTAGAAATTTCTCTCTCTCTCTTGGATAGTTTTTTCTCTCTGTCTCTCTCTTATGTAAACTAAAGGGCACATCCCACTCTCTTGATCTCTTGGAGTTCCCTCATCTCTCCCATCTCTCATCTTATGTTGAGGCTAAGGGTTTAGGGTATGGTAGGGGAGATATTATCTCTCAACTAGGTTATCAAAAGGGATTCACCTATGGTTGAGTTATTGTGATCGAAAAGGGGTTTATGTTGCATTGGTTTGGCTTTACCTAAACTTACTCTCCCTGTTGAGATCGAAGGTTGACCATTGACCCCGCACCATTGGAAGGTGGTGACTCGGTGTGGGGTGTAAGTAGCCTGTTGACGTAATATCCGGTACCCTATTCTTTTCTTCCATATTTATTTATTGTGTCTTTTATTCCCAAACATAAGTTGTGTCTTTTCTTTGTTATTGAAAGAAAGGTTTTGAATGGCTTCAAGTTCTTGAGATCCTAGTTGTATTTTTTTTTATTTTTTATTTGAAGTTGCTTTTATTATAAAATGACTATTTCTAAGAGATCTAAGACGAGAAGAAAAAGAAAACAAAGAAAAAAAAGAATACATACTCCGGCTTGATCACATAAAGTCCTTCTTTCAGAGATGATGATAAACTCACTTTTATATCTGGGAGGTTGTTTTTCATAGACCTGTTGAGAAATATAAAGGAGGTTAAAGAGCTTGGAAAAACACTCTATGTTTCTCTTTGTGAAAAATGTACCTGAATCAAAATCACAACTGCGATCACCAGTCTCATGGCACCTCCGTTTAGCTCTTGGTATTAGTGCTTTCTCACACATATGATTTAGTTTGAGGACCAACTTACATTGGCGACGCTTTTAGTATTCTTATGCAAGGTTAAAAAAAACATATTGGTGACTCGAAGTGGTCACACCCATACCAGTGTCAGATTGAGGGAATCGGTTGATTGGATCAAAAGAATTGGCGGAATCAATATTTTTTCTCTCAATTTTTTTAAAAAATAATTAAAAATACTCTTCATCTCTTTTTTTTTTTTGCTTGACTTGGTGAAGAATCGGTTGGACTCGATGAAGAATCATCGGAATCAACGGTTCTACGAAAAATTCGGTGAGTCTATTATTCTGAATTTGACCTAATCCCAGTTTTTTATAGGATCTGAAATGATCATGACGATTTTCGATCCAGATCACCGATTCTAGATCGAGCACCGATTTTTAATCACTAGCCTTACGGGAGAGAGAGGGATAAACCATTAACATTTGGACATTTTTAGGAGTGAGAGTGTGAGAGAAAAAGGAGCAAATGACATGGAGAGAGAGCAGCCCGAAAAGGAACGGCGATGACTTTGAAGATTGAGAGAGAACAAAGGGTTACCGTTATTTGAAAGAGGAGGAAGAACATGTGAAGCTACACATCTCCATGTCAAGAAATGGCAAATTCGTCCTTTTTGCCCAAATTATTTGCGCGCGTGAAAGCTATTGTTCAAGTAATAGCATAGCTTCTTAGAGGGTGGGGTGCCCTAATATACGTAATGGCCCCATCATTGTCCTACGGCCTCCGGCCTACACGACACTAAAAGCGGAAAGGTTCCAAACTTTGATTGCGTAAGCTGTGACATCTTGGCTTGGCAGCCGTTGATATTCGTTGCCTAGAAGCAACGTCACACCGTGACAGTTGATAAGGACCAGAGTCCCATGGTACAAACGAGTAAGAGATTAAACCTCAGCGACACTGTTGGCGGTAAACTGAGTGTGATTATGTTATTGATAAAATATGAGAAAGTAATAAGTATGAGGCGAGACCATTTACCTTTGACATATAAAAAAATGGTTTAATTGGTATGTAGTCCTATCACTATAAAATTCATTGAAAATTACAATTCAAGTTTTGAAAAACTTTTACATCGATAATCTCAGGCTTTAATGTCATGGTAGTGAAAAATTTTAGGATTTTAAGCTTTAAAAATAATATATATTATAACAAAATATCTAGACTGTTCATTTCACCTTAAAAACAAGTGTTGACAAATATACTTGATTTATTCCATTTTTCAAGCTTCAAATTTTATTGTTGGTACTAAAAATTGATTTTAGAGCCATGATAGACATTTATATTGTCGAAATTGCTTTCTAAACAGGGATTCAAGGTGAAACTTTATTTTATTTTCATCATGCCTAAGTCTTACATAAACTTCATCCTAGACATAAAGAGGTCTTTTAAATATTCTTAGCTATCAAATATGAAATCAAATAGCCAAGGGCATGCCGTTGATTTTTATTTTTTGGGTAGGTGGGGGAGAAGCACCCCTACCTGTTTTCTTTTATTAATTAAAAAAAAAGGTACGAGAATTACATATTGTTTTATAACTTTATAATATAGCAGTTGTGTCAAATCATAAAATAATAAAGGGCAAATAAAGTCTGGCCGATGACAACGCCAAATAACAGCACCAAAACTAGCAGATTCTCTCTTAACAAGAGCATCAACTATCATATTCGCCTCGCGAAATACATGGACAATGGACCACATGTGAAAAAATAGTCTGCTTCGACAATTATCTGCAACCGTTTGTAACCCTATTGACCATTTGATTGTCTAATGTTCAATATTTTTTTTTTGAACTTTTTGCATTGTTCTGAATATTCAAATTTCAAATCTAATGACTACAAATAAGGGTGACTTTCTTATACTAAAAATAAATGGTATCATAGTATACTTGAACTTATTGTTCACAAAATCATCCGATCTAACCACTAACCACCCGGTTAGATCGGAACTGGCCTGTGGCCGGTTCCGGTTTTGGGCGGTTAGGGCGGTCAACCGGTATTTTAAAAAAAATGTATATAAATTCTAAAAAATAAGAAATTTGATTTGTAATGAATTTTTAAACATTCTTTACATTATGGTAAAGATTAAAAAACTATTTGGTCATTAATACTCATTTTTATATTTTCCCATCTTTTTTAAAAAAATTTTAAGAATAGCTCTTGGAAAATATAAAATTGTCTAAAGACCATTTTTTTCATTAATTTTCAACTTCATTTGAATGTGTTTTTTTTTAAATTATTCTTCATATGCTTTTCATATTTTACTGGTTTTTTTTTTTTTTTCAACACTTTTTTGACATCCCAAGACTTGCCCAGTTAGAGCAGTTGAATCGGCCGGTTTACCGGTTAGGCCGGTTAAACCACTTCCAAGCCCATATCCAGTTAATTGTTCCGGTTCGATTTTACGAACACTGCTTGAACTCATATGAAACAAGTGCCTATATGATTCTTTTGGGATAATATGGACTTGTCTTATTATCACGGTAAAGAACTTATATGATAATAACATGTAAGTGATTGGAAATATAGATAGGTAGCTTGCTGATCCTGTGGTGTCGGAATGCAAATCTTGATCAATTCAAATCGTGATCTGAAAAATACAAAAAAAAAAAAAAACGAAAAAAAGCTAAAATAATACACGTGTTGAAGATTTGTTGGTGAGGTGTTATACTTTCATAGGAGTGTACTGATTATTTACTCCCATAAGTAAAACCCCATCTAAGATTATTTTTAGGACCAATTGATGTAATCTCTTCAACCCTTAAATTAACCTCAGGAAAACAAATGTCATCATTGCACCCTCCATGCAGTAAAAAAAAAAAAAGTCTCAAGATTGAATAGTGGCCCTCCAATTTTTCAAGGGTGAAATCTAAGTGTTTGAAAACTCAAAATTTTTTGTGGATGAGGTCATAGTGTGTATACTATGCTCCCCCATAAGCACATCATAAGCGCTCATATCATATGCATATACAATATATATGGTTTTTGTTAAAGAGTTCACAACAAGCTTTGGCAAGCTCCTCCCAACCTTTTATACAAGGTTTGGGAACTATACAAAAACTACCTCACTGTCGAGGATTTTTGTTAGGGATTGTGTAAAAATACGACTATTTATCTCTCATACAAGGAGGTCACAATTATTTACAACCATCCGATGTGAAGTTTGATAGCTTGGATGAGCAATAAAGTTCGAGAAATTTTTTTTTTAAGTCTGTACTTGATCAATGGAATAAATCCAACCATCAAAATTTCGTTCAAAATTAATTATGACCACTTTGTACCAAAGATAAATGCTGTATACTTTTTTTTTTTGTTATTTAAAAATTTGAGATCTATTTAAATATTATTGAATAATTACTTTTAAAAAAATGGAGATAATTATTTTCAAACAAAAGAATTTCCGATTTTGAGATCACGAACATGCAATGTCTACTAAATTCACGTGACAGTAGGAGGAGAGAGAAAGTAATCAGTAGATGACATCACACTAAATTTAGAGAGGAGAGAGGGAGGGTACGCAACGGTGTGACGTCACACTGGAGTCTCAAATTTCGACTTTTTTTTAATGCGAATGGCCAGTAACTTTTTGGTGTGTTTCGTCTTGACTGGATTCCTTCAACATTCCCGTCCGTGTAATCCTACGTATGCCAGACTGAATTTGCCACAAGGTCCAAAGGGAATTGTTTTTTATGGCTCTAGTGTTGAATGGACGGTGATGGGGACAGATTGATAAGTTTTAGGAGGAGTATCTATGTCAAACATGGTAGGCTCTAATTCCCTTTTCCTACTTTTTTTTTTTTTGTGAAAAAATATTTGAAAATATTATTAAGTCAAAACGAGATTATAGGGTAAGAAACAACACTTTCATATGAGAAAGACCCTTTGGCAAGGTAATCAGAGATTATAGGGTCACAAACAACACTTTCATATGAGAAAGACCCTTTGGCAAGGTAATCAGCCAACATATTGGCTTTTCGATAATTATGCATAAAAGTAAAAATAAAAAGCCTTGAAATATCCAAAATCTAAAATACGATAAAAGCTAAAAGGCCTTGAAATTCCAAAATATGTAGTAAGACTTTCATATTTACCCCAAATTTTTTTTTTTTTTTCTCTCTTCATCACTTTCAATGACTAGGGATTCCTTACAAGCATGAAGACATAATAAGGAAGAGATTTGCTTAAGGCCGTGGTCATAATGAATATTTAAGGCTGTGGCCTTATGCCTTGTCTCATAAATGGAGGCCGCGGATCATAGCAATAGAATAGCAGTGGTATTAGAAGTCCTTGTCATCTCATTTCTTTAGGGAAAAAGTATGTATAAGGTGTTGAACATTATAATGTAGCAATAACCTGCGCCTCAAAAATTCTTTAGAAAAGGTTATCATGATAATATAAAATCCTCTAATTGATCTATTCAACTTGGAGATGTATGGATGTATGAAAAAAAAGATTTTAAATAATAAAAATAGTGCATCTTCAAGAATGGACTGAAGGCTATGTGGTTAGAGTGACTAGTCCTATAACAGAACATCTTGTGTTGCATTCAATTCATGGGGTAGGGAACCCCTTCCCTACTGAATTACCAAAAAAAAAAAAAAGTGCATGTTTTAATGCATTATCTAGACCATTTATTCAACATCTCTGAATGTTTATAGAAATGCTAGATTTGTACTATTTTAGGATCTTTGAATTTCATGCTTCATAATGTAAACAGACTTTGAGGCCATCATAGGAGTTTCTGACACTAAAACTACATCTTTCGATACTATTTAGAGGTGCACCTTACTTAGATTTTTGAAGATTGACACCTTATACAATCTACACCCTTTCTTCATTTCTCTCTTTAACCCCATTTCTAATCTTCCCTCTAATATCTAGTCCTCTCTCTCTCTCTCTCTCTCTCTCTCTCTACTACTACTACTACTATAATAATAAGTTAAGTTAGTTAGTTACGTACGTACCGTACCGTACGTACGTACTACTACTTACGTACGTTAAGTTAACGT
>NW_006494904.1:1204256-1217994 GCF_000471905.2 Amborella trichopoda
AATCTTAAAGCAAAACGATTGGAATAAAATAGTTCCTAGGGTTTTCTTTGTATAAAAGTATTTTGTGGAGAGAGAGTGTGCAAAAATAGAGATAGAATAGGATGAGTTCATGTAATCCTTTGGGTAGGTGTTCTACAAAGAGAAGAAACATATTTTAGAACATGTAAGAGAGAGATTGAAAACCCTACCAAGGGGATGTACGACGCTACGTTCTATGCTCAAGTTCTACCAAGGGTACGGGCTCTCGCCATTGATTCACCTAAATAAAAAGAATATCTTTTGATAAATCCTAAAGCAAAAGGACTGGAATTAGATAGTCCCTAGGATTTTTTCTTTATAAAGCGGTTTTGTAGAGAGAGAGTGTGTGCAAAAATAGAGAGAATAGGGTGAAGTGATGTAATCCTTTGGGTGTGTGTTCTAGAAAGAGCATGTAAGAGAGAGATTGAAAACCCCTAGGGGCTGTTTGGATCCATAGAAATTTATTTTCAGAAATGTATTTATGTGGAAATGACATATTTGTTGGCGTTTGGATCGAAATTTTGGGATTGAAATGTATTTTTGTCCGTAATTGTTCTCTTTAATTCAAGCCACAAATAAGGAAATCTATATCATTGTCTTTACCCTCCGAAATTGATTTCCAACTAGATTTCCCCATTATAAAGATATCCACTTGATAAAATATAATTAATTTCACAAAAACACCCTCACAAATTAGAGAGAAACTATCTCAAATTTTTCGTTTTAAATAGAAAAAGTTTCTTAAAATTTTAGATACAAAAAATATTTCAAATTTTAAGTTTAATAAAGAGAAAGTACCTAAAAATTCTTAGAGAGAAAAATTGTTTCAAATTTTATGTTTTAGAAAGAGAAAATACTGATATTTTTTAGAGAGAGAAACTAAAAAGAAACTCTCATATTTTAAGCTTTAGAGAGAAATAATTTTAAAATTTTAGAGATATAAACTATATCAAATTTTAGAGAGAGAAGCTATCTCAAATTTATCAAATTTTAAGTAGAGAAACTATCTCAAATTTTAAGTTGTAGTGAGAGCAAGTACTTGAAATTTTTCAGAGAGAGAAAATATCAAAAAAAATTTAGAGAGAGAAACTACAACAAAATTTTTAAAGAGAGAATATATATCAAATTTTAAGTTTTAGAGAGAGAAAGTATTTGAAAATTTTTAGAGAAAAATTCTCTAATTTTTAGAGAGAAACTATATCAAATTATAAGTTTTATAGAGAGAGTATCTTAAAATTTTTTGAGATAAACTATTTCAAAAGTTTTAGAGAGAGAAACTATCTCATATTTTAAATTTTAGAAAGAAGAATATCTTAAAATGTTAGAGAGAAAAACTATATCAAATTTTAGAGAGAGAATATTTAAATTTTTTTAGAGAGAAACTATTTCAAATTTTAAGTATTAGAGAGAGAAAGTAGTTAAACATTTTTAGTGAGAGAAGCTATATTAAAAATTGTAGAGAAAGAAACTATCTCAAATTTTAAGTTTTGTGGAGATAAAATATTTTAAAGTTTTAGAGAGAAAAACATACTTTTCTTTTATCAAAATACTCCTAAGTAGTAAGAGATGAAATATTTAATAGTTTACCTATTTAGACCATATCTTTTCTTGTATGTATTTTGAAATTAAATTGAAATACATGGTAACGCAATAAATTGTTCATATCTTATGAGTAATTCGCTCAAAAAATCCTCCTCAAGTGTCCTTTAGGCCCGTGGATATAAGTGGACAATACAATGCCGTGGGAGCACAGCGTAAACGCTCAAAACGTTTCAAACAACCAAGAAAATGGGTGGCGATTGTGACTTCCCTATTCAGGGTGTGGAGCTATCTTTTTAGATTTTTATTGTGGTGTCAAATCATGTATGCGCCAAAACGCGACAGGCCAAATAGGATTTGCTTTTAATACGGACTGTGCATAAATATCTTCGTGCATACTTCTACCTGGTCAGAAGACTTAGTTTTCGAGGACAAGGACGTCGTAAACATTTTTAATTATTAGAGGTAAATTCGATAACATAAGTATTCTGTATAATTTTTAAAATTTTATTTTGAGCTCAGTTAATCAATTACAAAATCCCATAACATAAGTGTGCCATATAATTTTTTTAAATTTTTTTTTGAGTTCCATTAGTCAATTACATGCCCAAGCCCCTAGATTTCATACCTAATAATAAAAAATGATTGTGACTTGCTTATGTGAAAAATAAACAATCTTATTATATAGTTTTTATTTAAAACTAGAGGTGGCATTGGGCTGGGCTAGCCTAGCCGAAGTCCCTAAAGAGTTGGACTACGTCCAGCTGAATTGGCCTTGACCTAGGACATGGAAAGGCCGGACTGGGCCAAATCCAATAAAAGTAAATAAATGATTTTTTTAAAAAAAAAGAATTAGGTAGCTCCAAGCCAACCGGTCCATTGTCAACCCTTTTTAAAATCTGTTGATGCAAATTGGAATTGCCTGAGCTAATTAAGTTCAATAATAGGATAATTTTCGTACATAATTGGAAATTGGCCTGTTTTAAAACGGGATGTTCAAAATCGGTATTATTTACTAATTTCGTGGCCTTTTTCTTCTTGAAATTTGTCTTGAAATCATCATCTTTGAACTTTCTACAACATATCAACAATTATTTCTTGGATAAAAACCAAATTCATGGAGATCAAGTGCTCAAGATTTTCGTGTTTTCTGAAAAATTGAATTTAGTCTGTTACCTTTTTCTCTAGCATCCATACACTTAAATCTAATTTGACCTATTCCGGATGCCAATTCGGCCGATATAGCCTGTGGCTAATTTAATCGATGGGATTCACATATTGTAGAAATACAGTCTAGCGTGCATGAAACAATTTTCCCTTAAAACAATATTTCAAAGGAAAGGAAAAATACTTGCATGGAGAGTGAGTGATTCGGAGAGAAAGAGAATGACATGGCTATTAAAAAGTTGGTATTGGAAGGAGCATGAGATCATTAGAGGCCCAAATCAATAAAATAATCGTCTAGTGGAAAAAAGACAAAAATCATAGGAGGCCCCGAAGAAAAGCAATGAAAGCATTTAAATCTCGTTTAACACGTTGATAATAGTCTTTTTCAATTTACCCTTCTAGGCTGTATGGGTATATGGAAATCTATTACATTATAATATATTACAAAAGAAATACGACATTTCAAACTATTTCATACACTTAATGGTTAAAAAATCAAAGGAGATTATTGAGATTTCTCCAAAAATTATGAAATCTATTAAATGGGCGGTCTATCTCTCCTATATCCCACTTAAAAAAAATTGCCAACCTGCTATTTTTTCTATTTTAGATTCATCAGAGGCACGAACCAAAGCGACACTTCTCTTTCACGGGTAAGTCCTACTCTCATCTAGCGAGTGGTAAGCTTACCAAAGCGACATTTCTCTTTCACTGGTAAGTCCTACTCTATCTCATCTAGCTAGTGATAAGCTCTATTCTCTCCTTTAGCTATAATAATTGGTTCATCTAGCCAGTGGTAAACTTACCAAAGCGACATTTCTCTTTCACTGGTAAGTCCTACTCTATCTCATCTAGCTAGTGATAAGCTCTACTCTCTCCTTTAGCCATAATAATTGGTTTGTATAGGTGCTCTCTCCTCTTTAAGTCCCTCCCCTTTCTTTCTTGCGTCGTAATAACTGCTTTCTATATGTTCCCTCCCTTTTTAAGCCTATTCTCTCTCATCAGCCCTCATAACTGGTTTGGATAAAGTGCTCTTTCTTAATAACCTTCTTGTTTTAACAAGTTATAAGGTGCTCTTTCTTAATAACCTTCTTTCTTTAACAAGTTATTTTGGTGTGGATAAGCCCTATCTCTTTAATCTCCTCTAATACCTTAAAATTTTCTATTATATTTACCAAACCTTCTAGTTTACTAATCAAACTTCATCCCATTTTTTAACTCGTACCATATAGATTTTGAATTTGGTATCATAAATTTATTGCTTATTTGAAATTATATAGCGACATTTAGAAGACTTCTATATAAAAAAAAAAAAAAAAGCTCATCACAATAAAAATATGTTATTCCAATCATATTATTCCAATGACTTATCATGTTGAAACCAAAGTCTAATCATGTTAGAAGACATGTGATTTCATGTAAATGCAAAAGGCATGCAAAATAAATAGGAAATGGTGTGATGAATACTTTAGAATGATACAAGTTATTATTAAAAAATCTTTTTGGAAGGGTGATGATGTTATTATTAGAAAATGTTTTTGGAATGGTGTGATGATGACTTTAATTTTGCATTTAAGTGAAATTTTGTTATAAAAAAGAAAGAAAATATAGTTGATAGGCAAGTGCCGATAAAATGATAGTAATGCATTTATCATATTTCTTCCAAACATAGTCAATCATTAGCAATGTATTTCCCAAGTTGCATCTAAATATCGGTAATGTATTACCCCAGTAATATACTTCATCGACAATATATTTCCAGGTATCCAAATGACCCCTTAACGTCCCTTCTTCTTTTTTTTTTTCTAATATTACATAGAAAGTTCTTCTAGTCAATTCAAAGTTTTTTTTAGGAAAATAATGAAAAATGCTTTTTATTTAATTTAAAATGCTTCTCAATATTTAAAATTTAATTTTAAATATTTATAAAAAATACATATGACCGTGACCCCATAAGTAACTTTAAAATAAGAATAAGTTTATATAAGATTGCAATCTTAAAATCTAAAAATACATGTGCACCTCAAAAATCTATAGATTTTTTTTTTTTTTTTTTTCATGCTAAACAAACCTCGACATCTAAAATGTGAAAAAACAGAAGAAATTTTGAGTGCGACAAATAATGCATCTTGCAACGTATAAAAACCGTGGAACTATATCTTCCCTTAACTATAAAATATGATATATCGCCAGTTTACCTGTGCCACGTGGAAATCCTGATTCGGAAAGACACGTGTACAGTAGTGGAGTTTCTGGGTCAAATTGCGCGCTGAAGCATTGCGATCGGTTAGCGTGTGAACAAAACCTCCACCCCTGAGAAAGGCTACAATCCCAATTTTGTCCTCTCTTACTCGATACGCCTAAGTTTCCCGGTTCACCAATGAAACAAAACCAACACGTGGCTCGGACATGGGCCACTATATCTATCTGACGTGTCAAAGGAAACCACGCCCCTCCCGCCAAAATCTCGCTCAAGAAACCCACTAACGTTATAGCCATTTTTCCACCATGAATCAAACGTCAAAAACGCAAAGCAAAATTAAATTATTTATTTATTTATTTATTTATTTCATATGCTATTCAAATCAAATTCAGAAATTTTCAGAAGCCTATTTAAACTCAGATTTCCTCCAACAAATGAACAAATTTTCTCTCTCTACTTCAAAAAGGAAAAACGAATTTCTTCTCTGCTTCTTGCTCTAACTTTCTCTCTCTTTTTTGCTCTAATTTTCTTAGTTATAAAATACAAATTAACCCTTCTTAGGGTTCTTGCTCGAATTTTTTCCCTCTACTTCTAAAACACAAACAGATTGCTGCTTCGGCTTTTCGTTCTTCGCTTACTTGAGATAAAAGGGTCAATGTTTTCGCAATCACTGAATGTGATCTGGTGGCCAAGTGGTTGCAACAAAAGGAAACTCATCCAAAGGGTTAGTAAAAAACCAGTCTTGATCCAGAGGAATTGTAGCAAACGATACTGGTAATCCTTCAGTTTGATTCTGTTGTGGCAATGGCGCTGAAAGGGAGTTATAAAATTCACTCTCTGTAGAGAAGGACTCATAGGTACTATAGTAATGCTCGCAACTACTCGAATTGGGCACCATGTCCCATACGGGGTAATCGCTGGTCTGCAAAGATTGCTGATACTGCACATTTACTTGCTCGTTGATTCGTGCATCGCCCTGTGAAGAAATGGGGCCTGATGCGCTTCCTACTTCCCGTAATTCAGTACTTGGTTGATGCGGTTGGTAAAGCTCGCTTTCGAATTGATAATTGAATTTCTCAGGAGATCGGGGGATATGCGATGCTGCCTGGTAAAGAGGTAGAGAGTCATCGGGGAAATTGAGGTTAGCACGAGCTCCTCTGTACTCCACAGCCTTTGCATCGTAAGCCCTGGCCGCCTCCTCTGCTGTCTCGAAAGTGCCCAACCATACCCTTATGGCTCTGTGGGGGTCTCGAATCTCGGCTGCCCATTTCCCCCATGGCCTCTGTCTCACTCCCCTGTACTTCCTCCTCCTACTTGAGCTCGAAGCTGCAAAAACACACAGTTCCGTCAAGGTCGAGACAGAGAGAACCAATCAAAGTTTGAAAGGGAGGTAGATGTTAAGGAATGAGGTTGAAGAGGATCACTTGCCTTGTGGACTTGGGTCCGCAGTGGGTTCTACTGGTGAGGAGGAACTCCAACTGCAGGTCTCAGAGGGTGCGGGCTCCAGCTCATCTGGGCCGCAGCCACTGATTACTTGCTGGAAGGCCCGGACCATGATGGCGTCCTCTTGTTCCTGGCGGTGCGCTTGGTGGTCGCCTAGGTGGCTGGGTGGGGTCGTACGCTTAGACATCTCTCGCACCGTCCGTTGCTCGCAACTCGCAACTCGCAACGCCAGAATCGAATGCTACAAAAGGGGGCCTCCAGTTTTTATAAGTACATTTCTTCAGCGCTGATGTGGCGCGCCAGCTGTCACCCCTTTCACATTACGCGGCCTTGGGTTTCCGACCATCGCGTGGTCGTCATGCCGAGCGTTCATCACAAATAAAATACGAGTGGGACCAACTTCTATTCTAGACCTGTGGGGTAACACTTTTTTTCCGAAAAAAATGAGGCGGGCCCACCACTGGTGGTGCTCAGGAGTTTCTTGATTCGAAGCGGTGGTTTAGGTTAATGACATTGTGTCTTTAGGATATTACGGAGATAGCCCTTGCTTCGAACTTCGAAGAAATGCTGCTCAATAAAATACGAGGTTCTGGCATCATGTTTGTTTCATTCACGTGATTTAAATGGTGTTCCACTTTTTGTTTTTTTATAATTTTATTTAATCGCCCCATTGCCCTTTGAAACGCACGTGCACATTAATCAAGTTATGGATAGCTTTATGTACAAGACATTATCCAAATTAAACTATCTATGAACATGTCTTTTTGGATTGTATGGTTCAAGGGTAATCCAATCATATAAAACGTATGTAAAATAATAATAATAATAATAAAGATTTGGAGCCCAAATGCTTCACCATTGCAATTTTAACCTCTCACATCCGTAGGGGGCGGCAACTGGCCAAGGCCATGCTCGGCCCTTTTTTTTTAAAAAAAATTTATTTGACTGGCCCAGCCCATTTTTTTTCTTTTTTTTGTTGTTCTTTTTTTAAAAAAATTTTATTTGACTGGCCCGGCCTAGCCCTAATGGATAGGGTCAAGCTTCGACTAGGGCCTCTTTGGCCGAGTCAAGGCTAGGCAAAGCATGGGCCGGCCCTATGGAGACTAGGGCCAACGCTGGCTTGGACTAGGCCCGGCTTGTTGCTTGCCCTAGGCTTCTGATTGGAGTTCATTTTAATAGGGCTCAATGATTTGCATTCAAATCCAAATTTTTAGGGGCAGATAATTTTTTTAAAAAACTTTTCCAAAAAATGGGCTACAATATGTACTATTTTTTGAAGATTACAATCACTTTTCATATTGAGGTTGAGATCAGTTTTAAGGTTTTTAACATTAGAACAACGCTCAATGGGTTTTTGAGGTTCGTTTCCCTTCCATAGTTTGAAATCGACACCTTGTATAAACCTTCTCATTTAGAAATTGATAAATATTTAAATAATTTAAAAATAAAAAGGAAACCAAATTATTAGAACCAAGGATTTAAAATCTGGTACGATGACCTTGATCGCGCATCCAGATTTTCAATTCAGTTTAGTGGAAAAAAAATTAAAACAAGTGGTGCCGGTTCTAACTGGTTCTCCAATAGAACCCGGGCTGACTGGTTTCATGATATTTCAAGGGAATCGGTTTGCCCCCTTTGATTCTTAATCCAAATCGGGCGGTTCCAATCCGGATGGGCTATTTTCTTTTTTACCTTGATTAGAAACTCTATTGTTCAAGGATGTATTAATTTTAGAGAAAATTACATATATATCCGTTATACTTGGCATTATTACGGATGTACCAAATAGTTTCTGTTATTACATGTCTGTCTGTTTTTTACCTTATATAACGCAATTTTTTTAAAAAGACGACTTCACCTTCTTAAGGTTTCTGGAATTGCGCAATTCCTCGCGGTCACATTTTCGGACGTTGGCAATGTAAGCTTTCCGAAATGTGACTGATATTGTTCAACAACTGAAAATACATTGAATTCGGATGTTGAACATCCTAAAAACCCTTCAATTCGGTTGTTCAACACCCAAAAAAGGGTAAAGTCATCCTTTTTTAAAAAATTTACGTTAGGAAAGGTAAAAAAACAGACAGACATGTAATAATGGAAACTATTCGGTACATCCATAATAACGGATATATTTGTAATTTTTTCCTAGTTTTATTTACCTGATTTTAAATTGATAAACTTTATTTGATAAAATTCTTAATATTATTCTTATTCCTATATAAGTAGGAAATAACGGCAATGAAAGGAGAAATTCCCACATGAGAGGAGAATATGCACTCTGAATTTCAAAAATTTTCTTACTCCTTATTTTGAATTGGTGAAATTTATTTGAACAATAAGATTTTATATTAAAATGTTAAAACAAAAATTAAGAAGATGCTATATTCGTTAAAAGTTTAAAATAATTTTAAAAAATAAAAAATTTGTCATGTTTACGTCTGTTCGGAGATCGTATTTATTAGTACCCAGTATGGAGGGGTTTACTGCTTTGAAAATGAGTCATCGTGTAGTAATAAACTTTCATTTATATATGATGAACTCTGCCCACAACCTATAGAATATCATTCTTTGTTTTTTATTCTTTTGTTTGTCAAGGATTATGATTGAATAATCAAAATTGAAGGCCATGACTGCATGATAATGACAATTACTTCTTAAGAAACTCAGCATTTGTCATATAGATTTGGGCGAGCTACTAGTCATTCAAAATGTTCTAGCTTTGAAGAAAATAAAACAAATATTTTTATTTAATTCTAAATCAACCAATATTTTTTAATAGAAAATTTTGAATTCACTCAATATTTTTCTATTTTCTTGGTCCCAGTCCACATATTATGGTTAATTTATTGGGTTTATGTGGCTTTTAAAGGCCTTAAGAGATATTGTATAAACATTTAAATAAATAAATAATAAATACAGTAGGAGTGTGGTTCTTTTGTAGACCATATTAGGCAAATGCAATTTGCCGACACGTGGACTAGGCTTGATGTGCAAGGCAAGTCATGATGGAAAACCCAAAGAACCTGGGCATAGAGATGAAACCGAAGAGGGTTTAGTGGGTTAGCCATTGATGATGTCGGAGTATGCTCAGATGAGATTCGATGGACTGTGTAACCTTTGTATGTGATGAATAGTCTATATAAACATGACTAAAACCTCATCATTATATCATCACACGATATATACATAAATAGATGTATTGAGATTGTACATGTGCCAGAGATTACCCCCATGCACTACAAAGGCATAGTTGTATCATGGTCTGGCGGATCATCGTTTATCATGGTCTGGCAGATCATCGTTTGTCTTTAGGAGAGAACTGTTATGCTCTGATACCACTTGTTGTGCGCACGGAAGCAATAAACCCGCTGGGTTATGTAACGACCTAAATTTCTTGAGCATGATGAAGTCGCTGCCGCATAGTGATAGAGGAAGAAGACGAGCGACGATAAGGAGAGAAGGAAGAGAGCGCGCGGTAATAGAGGAAAAATGCGTGCAGCGATAAGGAGAGAAGGAAAAGAGCGTGCGGTGATAAGGGAAGAAGGCACGTGGCGATAAGGAGAGAAGAAAGGGAGCGCGCGGTGATAAAGGAAGAGGGAGCGCGACGATAAGGAGAGAAGGAAGGGAGTGCGCGGCGATAGGGAAAGAAGGTGTGTGGCGATAAGGAGAGAAGAAAGAGAGCACGCGACGATAGGGGAAGAAGGCACGCGATGATAATAATAGAAGGAAGAGAGTGTGCGACGATAAGGGAAGAAGGCGCACTGCGATAGAGGAAGAAGGCACTCAGCGATATGGAGAGATGGAAGAGAGAGCACGACGATAGGGGAAGAAGGCGCATGACGATAGAGGAAGAAGGCGCATGGCGATAAGGAAAGAAGGAAGAGAGCACGCGGTGATTGGGAAAGAAGGAAGAGAGCACGCGGCGATTGGGAAAGAAAGTGTGCGGCTATAGAGGAAGAAGG
Source organism: Amborella trichopoda (assembly GCF_000471905.2). The sequence continues at coordinate 1,214,589 of NW_006494904.1, forward strand.
CGCGCTACGATAAGGAGAGAAGGAAGAGAGCACACGACGATAGGGAAAAAAGCGCACGACGATAAGAAAGAAGTGCGCACGGCGACAAAACTATGATCATAAAACTAGTTATGTTGCTTTGTGTGAGTGTGTAACCAGTTTCAACAATAACTGATATAAAAGTTATTTACCTTTTGAGTAGTTTTTAATTATCGGGTATTTTTTTTTCAATTTATTTATGTGTGGCCATTGATGCATGTTAGAAGCCAGTCCATGTTGGGTTTCTGTGTTTGTTTCATCACATATCCGTGAATTTTAAATGAGAGCTGAAATGGGCAATTTACATCCACATTTTTTCAAGTTTTAAATTAGACATTCACCCCCCACCAGGTTATGGGTTTGTGCCTGAAGTTATTATCGGTAAGCATAATGCTTTTTGTTGGTAGCATTCAATCGTTCAAATTGTGATACTATACACTGTTTACGAATATTGATCTTTTTTCTCGTTCTTTTCTTACTTGCCTCGATGCCAATGAGTGCGATAGGAATATATTGGTTCAGTTGAAAACCTTGTTGCATGCTAGGCTGGGTTGTTTAAAACCTGAGGATTGAGAAGAAAGTTTGAAAATTCATACACTAGATTATGGCATTCTTCCTTCTATTATCTTAACTTGTCTACTGTTATGGATGACATGGGTAATTGTTTGCAATAGGCTGCATAGCAAGCAATGATTTCTTTTGTATGGTCCATATTGAGGCTTCAAATTCTCAAAGTAAACTTTATTAATGTCAAGCAGAGGATGCTAACTAGAGCAAACAAAAGGAACGCCTTGATGTATATTACAGCAATGAAGTAGGACAGCAAAGGGTTACCTCTCTAGAAATAGTCCAAAGACTCAAGGCCCCCATTTGGATGGCCCTACTTTCCCCCGCTAAGTAGAGCCACCCAAGATTTGCCAAAATGTTGCTAGCCACTATTTGCAAGTGCAATTTCGAATAGAGCACTCTAGAGTGACTATTTATGGGAGGACCCGGATAACACCTAAAGGCAAGGCTCTTTTTAATTGCTTTCAGGATATCCTAAAATAGCCTACTTGTTTTTATCAAGGCATAAATTAGTTAAAAAATAAAAAAAATAAATGATAATAATAAAAAAAAATATTATCCATTCATAAATTAAAACAAAATAAATAGGCAGTGAGGAATCAAAGAAAGCAACCCAGCATTAGTAGGCTCCATCAATACACTAAATCTTACAAACTCATTGAAACTCTGCTGCATGAAGAACATTGAGATGAGCATTAGCACTCCAGTTTGAGAAGGATTTAATATTACAAATCTTATGTTATAAGCTGATCAAAAAAAAAGAGGCTCTAATGTGATAATAGGAATTGAGGATATCAACCGGAGCACAACAAAAACCTAGATCTACAAATGACTATGAGCACAACAAAAACCCTGATCTACAAATGACTCTAAGCACAACAAAAACCCAGATCTACAAATCACTTTACAGTGGTAAAAATATGCAGAATGATGTGACCAGAAATTTGCCCATGTGTTTTTTTAGTGAGAGTAGTTTACATGCAAATTGTCTTGTTGTTGTTGCATCATGTTAGGAGGTTGTCGTAGATTGAAAAACCATTTCCTTTGTCTTCCCAAAATAAACCTGCGATCAAACAACCAATTTCTTCCCAAAATAAACTTGCGATCAAACGGCCAATTTCTCTCTCTCTCTCTCTAAAGAAGGCCTTTTTTGAAGTCCCTTATTCTAGGGACGTTGTGGCAATATTCTCAAGCAGCCACCCTTTGTTGCATAGATAAACTGATGGTAGATAATTCTTTCTAAAGCTGTGCATTTGGTCAATCAAAAGGCAGCCTTCAAAACACGAGTGGTATCTAAGATCTAAAAAGTTCTAAAACAAAATAAGTTTCAGTAAAACATTTCAGAGATAGTGGCATAATCATAGTTCCTCCCTATTTCTTTTGATGTCAGTTTTAGTAATATTTGAATGCTTTTCTGTATTCCTTGCCATTGCAATGACAATTGAAAAATGAGAGAATACCTGATCAAGTGAGTTTCTTAGCTTGCCCTCCATTTCTTCTATCATCCTCCCCGTATTACAAAGATGACCCTCTGAAGCCGAAGATCTAAAATCATCTGCATCAATTGCAAAGAATTGATGACCCGAAGAGGAGAAAAAATTTCTGTTCACATTCTTAACCAATATACACATCAGTTCGGAAAACATAAAATACAAATCACTAGCTATACATCAATGACACTATAAGAGTTTGTAAGATAGCTTCCAAAGGAACTCCATTCCACCATTTAAGCATCTCAGGAATAGAAAACCAAGTCATACACGACATGTTGGCTTACTAACATATATTTCTTGGAAACATGTAGAATAACTAGATGGAGACAATCATAATAGTTAATTATTGAAAAGCAAAAAAAACTAATACAATGAAAATTCAAAAGAATCTAAAGTAATGGATTAGTACTTTTCACGAACGAATGATGGACAATTTCTTCTGTCATACCCCCAAATATGGCAAAAAATTATGTGAGATACAAATTTCTAAAGAAATTTCTATGATCATAGTTTTGTTGCTCTGTGTAAGACATTCATGCATTGAAAAACCGAAACCCCCAAATGTGGCCCAAAATTATGTGAGATAAAAATTTCTAAATAAATTTCTATGATCATAGTTTTGTTGCTGTGTGTAAGACATTCAAGCATTGAAAAACCAAAACCCCCAAAGGTGGTCAAAAATTATGTGAGATACTAATTTCTAAAGAAATTTCTATAATCATAGTTTTGTTGCTATATGTAAGTCATTCAAGCACTGAAAAAACGAAACCCCCAAATGTGGCAAAAAATTCTGTGAGATACAATGATCATAGTTTTGTTGGTCCGTGTAAAACATTCAAGCACTGAAAAATCGATACCCCCAAATGTGGCCACAAAATACGTGATCGATTAATTTGTACAGATCATAAGCAAGCATCACTCATCCATAAACAAGCATCAGTAAAATGGCATTACTCATCCATAAGCAACCATGGTAAAATAGCATCCATAAGAAGCATCAGTAAAATATAAAATGGCCATGGTAAAATTACATCCATAAAAAGCATTAGTAAAATGTAAAATGGCCATAGCAAAATGGCATCCATAAGAAGCATCCATAAACTGTAAAATAGCCATGGTAAAATGGCATACATAAGGAGCATCAGTAAAGAGTAAAATGGCCATGGTAAAATGGCATCCATAAGAAGCATCGGTAAAAAGCAAAAAGCCCATGGTAAAATGGCATCCATAAAGAGCATTAGTAAAATGTAAAATGGCCATCCATACCTGAAAACGCGTGCTTCAGATTCACGGAGAGATGCTTGCTTCTGATGAGAGAGAGAGAGGGT